>CAUYRH010043177.1:0-64829 GCA_963574655.1 Perodicticus potto | reverse complement strand
GTTAATACTTTGCATGAAATATCTTATTTTATAACAGTGAAATTGCTTTCTCTGTTGTCTTGTGATTTTTTTTTTGAGGTGAAATTTAAGTTTTTGTGTGAGTAGTACTATTATACCTATCTTGAGTGTCTTGCTTGTACTCTATCACGTCATACCTTTGTTTAATTCTTAATAAACTGTTCACTTGTTTAAAAAAAAAAAAAAAGAAAGAAAGATATTCTCCACAGGCCGGGCATGGTGACTCATGCCTGTAATCCTAGCACTCTGGAAGGCCAGGGTGGGTGGATAACTTGAGCTCAGGAGTTCGAGACCAGCCTCAGAAAGAGTAAAACCTCATCTCTACTTAAAAAAGAAAAACTAGCAGAGCATTGTCGCAGGCCTGGATAGTTCCAGCTACTCAGGGAGTAGAGTATCCCTTGAGCCCAACAGTATTGCTTGAGCCCAAGTGCTGGAGGTTGCTGTGAGTTATGACGCCATGGAACTCTACTGAGGGCAACAAAGTGAGACTCCTGTCTCAAAAAAAAAGAAAAAAGATCCACCCCTCACTTAGTGCATCTTCACCGTGGCAATATTTGCGTCTGCAGAGGGTCAGATTTTTTCCTCTCACTTCTATTACTCAGAACTACTTTGTCACATAAGCACGCTCATGTCCATTAATTCATTTGGTACAAACTGTATGTTTATATGCCAAGGATTGGGTGAGCTAACATGTTGCTTTCCAGTTTGTGAGTTTAGAGCTAATAAACAAGGGGATACGATTAGCCTTCTTTTTCCTTGTATTCCACGGTGACACCCTTGCAACGTTGACTTTCTTACCATGAACTAGGCTATGGAACATAAAGCCAAAATGAGTAAGATGTGGGTTCCTGCCTTCAAAACAATCTTTTTGGAAATAGCCATGAACTTGCTTCAAGCTTCTGTGTCTTGGAACTCATGCAGAGGGAATAGAAGGGTTGAATTCTCATTGACGAGCGACTTGACTCCCAAACACATTGTGTTTAACTAGGAAGACGCTAATTTAATGAAAGAATGTAATCAGTGGAGGTTAGCAGACATCATAACCCTTGGAGAAAATTACTTATGTACTGTACCATCTGTTTTCCTCCTCCATAGGGCAGAATGATAGAGACAGCTTATCCGGAACTCCATTCTCTAAGATGAAGAACAAGTAAAATTATGCTAGTCAGAACCACAGCAAGCCAATGTGCTCCATTTCTCTTGGCAAATATTCAGCACTTGTGTTTCCTTCCTTGATGCCTCTCATCAGAATATTTTTAAGGTTGAGAGGTCCTGACAACTCTGTGCTCCCTGAACGTGGGTAGAGTGACATTATTGTTTAACAGCAGGGATGAAGCTGATCACCCAAGTCTGGGAATCGCTGGTGGTAATTTTCTGAATCTTGCACTGACATTTCTAGGAAGGAATTTTGGCCTGGATGGTTTTGGCTGCAAAAAGTTGGTAAGATAACCCTACTCTCTCCCTTCCCATTTTCATCTCCTCTGGGGCAGAGAAAAACCCCAGACACCAGCTTTCTGGTAACACAAGAAGCTTCCCATAACTATGAACTATAAATTATGATAAGCACGGCCCTTCTCTTTCTCTTCCTCTTTGTTTCACTCCCTGAGCAATATTGTAAGAGTCTACACAATCTCATAAGGGACTTGGCTGGCAACCGGTTGAAGATACTATTCCTTTGGCAGCGGTTCCAAACGACTAGACTAATGTATTCCTTTTTGCTTAGTTTCTGCAAAATTGCACTGTGGTTCTATGCAGCTGGGAACTGGAAGAAGAAACCAAAGTGTAGAGAAAGCTAGAGCAGAAAGTGGCAAAGCTGCTAAAGCCAGCAGTATGATTTCACCAGCGTTAAGTCACAGGGCCGGACATGTGAAACGAAGTTGCTTGTCTTTTTGGGGTGTGGCTTTTTGACAATCAGTGAGGTCCAGGGTTTCCAGTTGACCATGAGGCAGGTGGACTGAGATGAGTCGCTATAGAGATAAAAATCTTTGGGCTGACTTTGTTTTCTGTGTGGCATGTCCTCCTTTGATTCTGTCTTTGATTTTGCTGAGTCTGGCTGTCTTTGAGACTGGAGGATATGCTTTGTACAAATGTCCCTGGAAACAAAGACCACCAACCAGCTGGCCCAAGTGAACCAGAAAAACAAGACTATTTGTTAAGGTCTTTTTTGTGCTTATCTTGGAGCCAGAAGAAATGAGCTTTCTTAATACCAACACTAGCTACCTGTTTGATCTAGGGCAAATTGTTAGCTTTTCTGCCTTCCTCTCACAATTCTTCATTTGTAAGGGGGGTGGAAGAAGCAAATAAGCTCTGTGTTCTCTTATTCCTTCCTGAGAATGAGCATATGAAACCAAGCCTTCATTTCCTTAAATTACATTATTGGTAGATGAAAACATTTTTTCCCATCTCCTACAAAACAGATAAATTCAACATAAGCAAACCTTAATCAAGGTTTCTACCTATTGTCTTAAATTTCATTTTGTAAAAAGGGGAACAAATTCAGACAAAAGGAATTATATGCATGGAGTAAGTTAAGCTTCAGCCTGGCTCAGCTGGATGAACAGCAGTGAAATGGAGGAGCCTGGCTGAGTCCTTCTCCCAGGCCGGGCCACGTGTACAGATGCTGTAAGAAAGCTCCATCCCACATAAAAGCAAGGCCCTGAGAATATGCAGGTGCAATTGTTCTGATCTTGTTAAAGCTTCTCCGCCTGTTCCATGTACTCGATAGTTCATAAGAGGACATCTTTCACCCTTGTTCACAGTTGTACCTCTCACCACTCGCTCTGAGGTTCTGACGGATGCATGTTGGGTTGCAGTGCTACTAACGTCCACACTTCTTATTTTGTTCCCGCGCTTGCTCTGCCCTTTGGACTTGATGGTGGGTATTGTGGGCCCAGCAGGACTTCTTCCTATGAGATTTCATTTCACACAGCAGATACACCATTTCTAAGCCTCCTTGGTTGGTAGTGGCTTGGCTTTTCTGCATATGTGCTCCACTAACACTTAGCGGTTTTTGCTGACTTCCTTGAGCAGCTCCTGAATGTAGTAACCAGTACCAGGTAAGATAGGAAGAGTTGGAGGTCTAAGAATATTTTAGCAGGGTTTCTGATGAATGAGCAGTGAACATATCACAGAGCTGGTGATACTCCAAAGTCTAGATGTGCAGTGAGAATCAAGGAGGGATGTTAGTGACCTATTTACCGGATTAGAGTTCAGAGTCTGGGGTCTAGTTCTTGATGGTGGTGAAAGGTCTAGCAAGCTCAAAATTCTAATGGCTCCAGGGATCCTGCAAGCCTATAATAGTAATACCTGTTAGAAAACATTAACATTAATAGGTCAGCCATAACAGTTGCCTTTCAGGTAATGAATCTTATTTCTTGTGAGGATAGGCAGTCTGCAGTCTCTGAAGAAAGGTAACCATGGGGCGAGGTCTGTGGCTCAGTGGGTAGGGCGCCGGCCCAATATACTGAGGGTGGCGGGTTCAAACCCGGCCCCGGCCAAACTGCAACAAAAAATAGCCGTGCGTTGTGGCAGGCACCTGTGGTCCCAGCTACACGGGAGGCTGAGGCAAGAGAATCGCCTAAGTCCAAGAGCTGGAGGTTGCTGTGAGCTGTGATGTTATGGCACTCTACTGAGGGTGATAGAGTGAGACTCTATCTCTAAAACAAAGAAAAAGAAGAAAGGTAATCATGACAGTTGGTCTTGTGGCTTGGTATCTACCTACTGGGCTCTGCTCTTTCTACTTCATCTCTCCCTGGTGGGGGCAAGCCTAGCTCATTTAGCCCAAATAAAGCGTATTTAACCAGGTCTTGGAAATTTCAGTGTTTTTGAACTACATGGGCAAGGTCCTCTGCATGCAGTCAAGGTTTATCTGTGATGCAGCCAACAGAAGATTTGTCGTAGAGAGGAGTGGGGTTGAGTAATGGGTGAGCGGCTGTGGATGTGATGGTGGCGTGGGGGAGGGTGCGCAAGTGGGAATAAGTCCACTGTGTGAGTCAGGGATGAGTTAGGGGAGATGGCACTCTCTGGGGGAATCAAGGACTTGGGAGTGAATATATGAATGAACCACTCTTTCTGATTTTTTCCACACTTAGGGTGATAGATTAAGACTAAAGATCAGTGACTCATCCAAAGTCACTGAAGTACCAAGCGTAGTGAGGCCATCCATGGACATAGCTTGATATGGAATCCTAGGGGGAGAGGCCAGTGCTGCCTTGTGCCTCTGACCTTGGTGCAGGCTGGCCTTTGGTACAGCTGAGCTGTGGGAAGAAAAGGATGTGAGGAGACAGGACTGAGTTGCAGGGTAGATAGAGCTTTTCAGAGCAATGTTTTTCAGTGCCAACCCTGTTTTTGGCAACAAGTATTACTCTCTAGGCAAGTGCCTATTTGCAAGGTTGATCCAGTACAACATTGACTTCTGAAACAGTGGCACTCGTTTTGCCAATTTTCCAAGCTTAAAACAGGAATGGAGTTAATAAAGGAACAGAGGCATTTTGGATGGCGAAACTCTAATTTTAAAATACCCACATGAGTATAATTTTCCACGTTCTTCCTAAATTCCTGTTGCTGGAAGGAGTTTTCGAAATCTAAACCTTTCGTTTACAGATGAGAAAACTTAGGTCAGGAGAAGCAGAGGATTTTCCCAAGGCCACACAGTTAGAGAGGGACAAGCCAGGATCAGAATCCAAGCACTCAGAGGTGGGGAAAGGCTTCTCGACCCTCTCCCAATCTTCTACTGTGCGAATGAAGCCCAGGGAGGGAATTTGAGACACTGCTTTAGCCTCGGGGGCAAACATGGCCAGGTGGGATCATGGTATTCTTTTCAGGGAAGTTTCCAAAAGGTTGGATAAAGCAGTTGGGAAGATTATTCTCTTAAGCTGCCATTTCATTTTTACATCAGTTGTGTTAAGCTTGATATTATTTATCATTCACTTCTTCGTTTCACAAATACTTTGGCTGTCTACCATGGCAGGCACCATTTTTAGAGACTAGAGAGAGGGTAACAGTAGTGACTAAGTCATCCTCCATCCTTGTCCTCACGGACCCTCCAGCTTCATAGAGGATTTGAAACTGACTTTGGTTTAAGTTCTACTTCATTTTACCATCCAAGTCCTCGGATGGACTAAGTCTCTGCCCAGATCCCTGCCAGGACGCTCTATTTGATAGAAACAAATTTCTCAAGAGTGGAAGACATGCTTATTCCAAATTTAAACCCTTAGTCAAATCTTTCATGAGGAAACAACTTTACTACCTCCGAAAACCAAGCAAGAGGAGGTGGGAAAAGCCTTCAATGTCAGGAAAGTACGAAAGCTGCCTTTAGCAGGTAAGGGATTCGCTTAAGGCCTCCAATGCTGGTGAAGTCAGGAAGAGAAGGAGATTCCTAGGCTCTTATTTTATTGTCCGTTTATAAGAATGGATTCTTCTCAAAATTCAAAAACATAATTCAGTACAATGGTGTGTGTTTTTATTTGTAAATATATGTTTACTCTGTCAAGAACTCCTAAGAACTTAAGTTATTCCCTGACATGGTAGGAAAATCTGCTAACCCTGTCACTTGCTCGCCTTGAGTCCTCCTGTTTCCTGCCGTATCTTAGTCCCTGACAAACTGCTCTGTACAAATAGGGACTCAATGTACTGGTTTAATGAACAAATGAACGCACGTTATGGGTATTAACATAGGGTATTAATTTACATTGTTTACTCATAGATCTGTATTAAGCACATTTGGAAATTTACCATAGACTAATGTTTCTAGCAGAACTTTGTGTGGGGTTTTTTGAAAATTCTGTTCAATTCCACAGGGAAAGGAATCAGAAACTATTTCTATGTACTCCTTTCTTCGCAGGTGAAAATCAAAATAGGCTTTTGATGTAAAGTACTAGGCTGGTCTCCAAAATATTAGGAGGCCCTTCAAATTGACTTTTACCTTCTAAAGGGACGGTGAGAGAAGGGAGATAGAACAGCTCTTAAACACTGATCAGTCTGGGAGAAACAGAAGATCATTTGAAGGGAAAGGAGAGAAATGGGAGAAGAACTTACATTCACATGTTGCTGTTTACAAAACATCTTCCTATCTGCTATCTCAGTGAACACTTCAAAACAATTCTGTAGGCGACAGTATTGTTCCCACATTACAGATAAAGACACTGAGGCCTAAGAGCCTGGAAATGGCAGAGACTGAGCTCCAAGCCAATTCTTCTGACTTTAGAACTGGTGCTCTTTCCAACACCTCACCCCTTCTTGGTAAACATGGTAATATCACAGCCACCTGCTTTCATCCATGAATCACAAAGCAGGGGGCTTTGTGGGGGAATCTGTCTCAAAAATGATGGATGCTGTACAAGGGTGCACAGTTCCTATTTTAGTTGACAGCATCACCTTGTGGATGAAAATACATCTGGTGTGTGTTTTTATTTGTAAATATATGTTTACTCTGTCAATTAGGGATAATGAGCCAAGCCATTATGCTGTCAATCAGAATTGTTTGGGGGTTGAAACTTCTTTTACAGAGTTTTTTTTTTTTTTTAGTAATCAACTATTAAAGTGATCAAATAATAAGACTGAATTGACAAACATACAGAATAAAATGGATGTGTTTCTGGCCATGTTGGTTAAAACTTACTGCAATTTGGCTTGTGTAATTAATATTTTTTGAAGAGTGGGAATTAGAATTTATAGCATTTGTGGCTTTGTGGTGAGAACTAAAAGGGCAAAGTGAAATAGTAGCAAGTGAGCAAAACTGCGTTGACTAAAACAAGAAGAGATGAAGCATCGGGTCTGAGGATCTTGAAGTTCTGCTGTTTTCACTTTAGGTAATTTTAAACTTAGTCTCAGTTTCTCTCCCTCTAACATAGGGAGAGCGATGCCAAGCTTGTGGGATGGTTGTCAAATGCCTGGTAGCCTGGGTCTGGATGTATATTTAAGATTTTAGAGAAATAAAATCATGTAATAACAAGGGATGAAAACTTGAATACAACTATTCATGAAGCGCAGACAGAATCCATACCGCTCAAGCAAAAGATCTAGACACGTCTCAGCAGGAATCTTAGGCCGATTTGCGTTCTTCTGCCTCTTTAGTTCTTGACAGACAAATAGATTTACAAAAAATATTTTTTGTTATAGTGAAGAAACCTTGAAGAAATAACAAATGCCCTGATGTTTTCTCAAACGTTTCTTAAATGATGGCATAAAACTAACAACCAATTGGACAGCAAGGTAAGGGCAATTTATACTAATTTGAAAGGGAATTTAGTAATTGCTAATATTATACACAATGTCCTGATTAAATGTTTCCTTTAGAAATTTTATTGGCAAAAGTTTCTCTCTTTTTAAAAAAAATTGTCAACCCATGAAACAGTCGGGATGGATTTTAAGTAGGGTCTGGTGTTCATAGAGTCTGAAAACAGCCGGCCTGCTTAACTCTACCTCCCCCTGCTCCCTGCCAACCTCCCCCTCCACGCGCCCTTCCCCCCAGCTAAGCCCTCACAGCCAAAGGTCTGGAGGGCGAACTTGCAGTTTAAATTTCCCGGCTTTTTGTCAGTTTATGTCAAAGCCCCAGCCACCTTCTCCCACTGACTGCGGTGGCTTTGTTTTCTCTTCCCCTCCATTTGCTACTTGTTAGCCTGGGTGCACTCTGTCTGCACACTTATAGTAGGCAGAGCGCTGACGACAGATGGCGAGGGGGGAGCCTGGGACTTGGGCTGCGTGGCAGGATGCCAAGGGATGCGCCTCGCCCCGGGAACGAGAGCTGCCCAGAAGCTCTCCTTGAAGCCGTGGCCGTCCGGCCTGGTGCTGTGGGCGTGTTTGCATGTGCCCGTGCACGCGCGGCCGGCGTGTTCTGTTGTGGTGGTGGTGCTTGTTTTTGTTGTTGTTTGGGCCAATGACAACAGAGGCCTCGCTGGCTGGCTCCCACTTCCCACTCTTGGCAGTTTCCAGACTCCCAGACAGGAAATTCTCCCAATGATTGCAGCTGTGAATTGGCCCATTTTTCTGGAAAGGGGATAAAGAAAAGAGTTTTGTGGGGATTCTTTGCTTTTCTTGCACAAGCAGGGACGTGTTGAATACAAACAGGGAAATGCAAAGGAAATTGAGGGGTGCAAAGGCAGGGGGAGGGATGGGAGCCCTAAGAAAGACGGAAAATTCGCCATTCACCTCAGGTGTTTTGAGACAAGCAAATGGAATTTCTTGGGAACATAGTGTAGTGTGGGCTCTGGGACCAGGTGTGGGGCTTCTTTAAGGTGAGAGTGCCCTGGGCTCCTATGGGGCTTCAGTTTGAACCCCATTGGCAGCCAAGAGGCGCTGGCTTTCCTTCTTTCCTGCACAGATGTTGGAGCATGCGCTCTGTGACTGGCAGTTTGCTGAGAGGTGAGAGTGCCCTGGACGGTACAAGAGAGGGGGCCTGTCCCTCATGGGACTGGCAACTGGACAGACAAAATGGCAAATGCACATCACAGTCACACTTTCTTGTGAGTGTTCTCCATGTAATTTAGTAGGTCACTGGGGTGGGGAATGATGACAATGATAATTTTTCACAACTTTTAATGAGCACTTCTTCAGTGCCAAGCGCTATGCTAAGGTCATTTCTCATTTAAACCTCATAAACACTCTATGAGGTAAATAATATGAAAACCTACCAGATGTGGTGGCTCACGCCTGTAATCCTAGCACTCTGGGAGGCAGAGACTGGTGGATTGCCTGAGTTCAGAGTTCGAGACCAACCTAAGCAAGAGTGAGACCCTGTCTCTAGAGAAAAAAATAGCTGGGTGTTGTTGTGGGTGCCACTTGGGAGGCGAAGGCAAGAGGGTCACTTGAGCCCAAGAGTTTGAGGTTGCTGTGGCTATGACACCACAGCACTCTACCCAGGGCAACAAAGTGAGACTCAGTCTCAAATCAAAAACAAAAACAGGTCTTTGGGCATGATCAGGAATGACCTCTCATAGGAGCTGAAATCTGAGCTGAGATATGAAGGGCATAAGGAGACAGCCATAGGAAGAGCCAGGCAGAAGGAAGATCAAGTGCAAAGGTCCCGAGGTAGGGAAGAGCTTAAGTATATTCCTGTTGCTGAGAAAAGAGCTGTGGGACAGGGATGTAGAAAACGATCTTGTGGAGGAAGGGGACTGGGAAGATAGGAATAGTGTAGGGTGAACACAGAGTCCCAATCATGCTGATCCTAGTGAGAGTGTGTCCTGGTCAGGGACGTGAGAATGGGAAGCCATTGGAGAATTTCAAGCTGGAAAGGGACATTCTATTATATTTTAAAAGGAATTCTTCATCTGTACTGGGGAGAATGGGATAGATTGGATTGAACACATGTGGAAGTAGGAGGATGGGAGGCTGTCACGGGCAGAAATGATGGTGGCATAATTGAGGATGGTAGCCGTGAACATGGAGCAGTGGAAGGATTGGGGATCCATGCTGGGGGTGAATAGAAATGCTAGTACCCATCAGGTGGATACAGGTGGTGAGTAGAGTAGTCACCTTGGCACTGTGGGTCTGGCCCCAGCCGATGTGGACTGTGCCTGTCATTGAGATAAGAGGAAAGGAATGGACAGATGATGTGCCAGGGTTCCTCCCTGGGCACATAAAGCAATTGCGTTCCATTATGCATGCCAGAAAGATCAGTGTCCAGTGAGAAAATCTGAGGCTTCTAGGTGAGGAGGAAATGCATCTCACGGAGGGAATGAAGAATATATTACATCAGGAAAGAAAGTAATTTCCTTATGTTTGCAAAGTGATGTTTTACCCTTTAGCTTCTCTCCTTTGTCTTATCCAATCTTCTCTGTACTACTGTGTTGCAATTTTGGAGATTTCAATTTTATAGATGGAGAAAATGAGACCTACGGGGTGAACCAACTTTTTGTGTTCAAAAGGATAGGTGTCCTCATTATTGCCAGTGTTATCTGAAGGCTTACTTTGCCCCACATGCTGTTCATCACACGTGGTGAGTCTTCACGATCATATTAGGTAAGTTCCTTTCTTACTCCATTTTGCAGAGGGAAAACTGAGGCCTTCAAGGTTTAAATAATGTGCTCATGGTTATAAGCAACAGAGCTGGCCTTCAAATTCGATGGCACCTTAGCTCCCAGATCTGGGCTCTTAACCACTGTATTATACTAACTATGGTTAAATTAAAACTCTGAATTTTAGCAACCTCTTCACTATTAGGAAATCCCTCCTTAATGCTACTTTGATGATGATTCTTCTCTTGCAGTGGATTTATGAATTTGGGGCATTTTCAGCATTATCTCAGCCAGCTGGATGCCCATTTCTCAAATATTTTCTTCTGAAGGATATATAATATATAGTGTCATGATGTGACAACTGAAAAAAGACTATACCTTGAAGTGATATAACCATCAATCCAAAATTTCAAAAAAGGAAAGAAAATGCAGAACTTACAGAATAGTTTTCTCTTTATTTGCTTATTTTTTGGGGAAAAAATTTTCTAAGATTAAAGTTAATACATACATCACAAAATGTCACTTTTTATTTGCTTGAATGTTCCAGAGCCAACTAGGAAGGCAGGCACTATAAATGTCGTATCAGTTTCATTTTTGTATCTCTTAAAACATGATCTCTGCACACAACAAAGCTGGAAGAACTGGGCCAAAAACAATCCATGTGTACATCGCAACAAAGTCCTGCAGGGGATGAGCTTGGCAGCATTTTGAATGTCCTTCATGTCACATTTCTTCAATGAGCCCAAGACAGGAGAGAGAACTTTTTAATTTTTATATGTTTGTATGTATCTTATCAAGATTCTTCCTGGGTCAAGTTACACCAGCAGTCAGAGAGTAAAAGTGAACCTGCATTCTGCCCCTCTACAGCCTTCCAGAAGGCTGTTTGTTCATGAGTAAGACTGAAACAATTACAGAGGGTTTTTTTTTTTTCCAGTTTTTTTTTTTTTAAGCTCTTGGTTAGTTGAGTAATCCTGGGGCTGAGTCTTCATTCTGAAAATACTCTCAGTTGGTATCTCCTACCCTGATGGTAGAGAACAGCTGCCTCGGAAGACTGGCTGTTCTGACGATGAAGGGAGATGGTGTCACCATTGCCACCATCCAATCAGGTAGCGAGGATGAGGCAGGCAAAAGGGTTAGACTGATTTCTCAGAGGAAGGGCTATGCAACATTGTACAACCATGAAAGCTCTATCTAAAGTGTGCTCCTCCATTGGGTTTGGGGAGCATCACATTCTATTCCTGTCATGTACTGACATATTGAAAGCTCTGATAAGCCCTGGCATAAAGAGACCTGTTTAATTTCCCCAAATGTGTTATTTCCCCAAACTATCTATTGTCATTAATGCTGATGATCAGTGGTAGATCTGATGTCCCTGACACATTTCTATTTACCCCATGTAAGGAATGTTGAGACTAATTCCTTCTGAAGTTCTAAGAGGAAAAATATAGTGTCTGGAGTAAGGCAGACTGGGGCTCAAGTCCTGGCTTACTACATTTGCCATTCTATAAATTTTGGGCAAGGGCATTTAAATTCTTTGAGTTTTTCTGTCGGCAAAAAGGGAAATGAGTCTTTTCTCATGGAGTGATTATGATTTATTTATTCATCAGTGAATTCATTCTAAATAAATATTTATCAAACATCTTCTTAGGGCCAAGTATTGTGCTGTTGACTGGAGATTAAGGAGTCAACTGGCCGAGTTGGAATTGGATTATTTCTTCACAGAAAACCCTGATCAATCTGTCTCAACTATACTATCCTAAAGATTTGGTTACTTATTCTACTTTTTTCTATTACATAGCAAGAAAGATTCACCGGCAAGCAGAGTCCATGCCAGACTGGGCCAGATGTTTTTCAGAACTTCCAAGAAGAAAGAAATGACGCGCATAGCCTGGACGGTAACACAAGATGTGCCAAAGTAAAGACAAGCTATTTGTCAAAGCTTCTCATGTAAGAGTTTTAAAAAATGCTATTTTGACTTCTACCCTTTGTCTGCTTTTTTTTTTTTTTCTAAATTCCTGGAGTTTTCTATCTTTGTTCTTTCCAGTTGAGAAAATTATTTTTAAAAATCAACACATGAAAGATTTTCCTTTGAAAATGAGTATGTTACAGAGGGAGAGGGAGGAAGAAGATGGTTCATTTGTATCTTATGCTGCTGTTATTGCTTCCCAGGTATAGAAATGTTTTATCCCCTCACCTCCTCCTTCCTTCATGCTGCCTTGCAAAGGAGCCCTGCATTTTAAGTAAGGCCACCCTCATAGAAAGCATTGAATTAGCCCTGCGGTCAAGGCAAGGCCTGGGTAGCTAGACAAAGGGCTTAGGGACCATTTTGCTTTTGCCTATGGGAGAGACTTCTCACTTACATTTCCAAAAGCTGTTCCAGTAAATTCAGCAGCACTCAGAACTATGCCTTGCATAGAACTTGTGGTTCACAGACCCAGGGAAGCTTATAACACTTGTTGGAGTTGGGGTAGATGCAAGCATTAAAAACAAAAACAAAAACAAATAAAATGAATTCACCCCTGTGGTTACTCAAAGAGAAAGCAAGAGAATCAACAAACATGAAAATACATGGGAATTAAGGGGAAATGGAAAAGACTAGCAACTTTTTGGCTCTTTGTTGCATATCGCTCTAAAACAGCATTTCTGAAGCACAGCATGATTGATGTTTGGGGTGCAATAATTCTTTGTTTTGAAGGAGTTGTCCTGTGCATTATAAACTTCTTTGCAGTATCCCTGGCCCCTATCCTCTATCAGATCAATTATATCTAGACATTGGCAAATGTCCCCAGGGGTGGGAGCAAAATTGTTCCTGGGACAGAAGCACTGTTCAAAAGGAAGAATTCTTAAAAATTTTGGTGCAATTGACTCCTCTGGCAAACTGGAGATGGCAGTTAACTCTATCTCAGATTAATGGGTTCTTTTTGCCCCATTTATTTGTATAGATTCATGGGGATGTTTTCTAATACATTAAAATAAAATACATAAGATAATAAGAGATAGCATTTATATTAAAGTTATCAAAGTTATATAAAAAATTGTATGCTACAGGAATTTATAAAGTGATTGGGATAAAACTAAAAGAAAGTGTCCTGGTATAGCTGAGGGGACCAGAAAGTATTCTGGGCTCTGGTGATGATAGTGACAGTGGTAGTGCTGAGAACTAAGTCAGCCTGACCTTCTGAACTTCAGATACTTATCTATAAAGTGATGGACTTAGATTGGACCATTGTTTGTTAAATATCTGCAGCTGGTTGACATAATTCAAGCTATCAATTCTTTAACCTATGTAAACCTCATTTAGGGTAACAAAATCCACAGAAGTGTTATTACATCTATTTTAAAGGTGAAGGAATTGAGATAGAATGAGAGGTTAGGTCAAATTGTTAACTACCTGTTCAACTGCATGGAATTGTTGTGGCCAAGAACTTGGTATACTTTTTTAATCCACGAGTTTAGCAAATGCCTGGAATTATACCATGCACCCAGTAAGTATTTGTTGAATGAATGAATGAGCAAATGAATGCATTCATAAATCAGCAGCTTCCACTGACTGAGTTGGTACTTCTTAGAGTGATATGATCCCTGAAGACCAGAAAAATTGTAACACTAACACCTCGTGTTTGTGTAACATGTTTTGCATTTCAAACACTTCAGCAGACTTTCCCTGACTTGCAGTAGTTCAACTTAACATTTTCAACTTTATGATGGTTTTTTGGGGATAGTAAACACATTTTCGACTTAGGACATATTCAATTTATGATGGGTTTATTGGGATGTCAGTGTCGGATGAGGAATCTCTGTACTTCCATTTTCTGTGAACATGATCCAAAAGACACTGGGAGATAACTGGTATTGGTCTTAACTATTTGTTAGGGTTAGAAGACCGAGGTGTGGTTGAATATGGCCAGCTGTTGATGGGCATTCAGGGGATTAATGGCAAAACTGGATCATGTCTCTGGCCCATGACTTTCTAACTCCTTCTGGATACTGGGTCCATTAGGTAGAGATGGAAGGATTCTGTGACTTTCCTGGTTATCTACAAAGCCCTTCCTGTCTTGTAGAAATCTGTTCAACTTTGTTTTCTCTACTTTTCTGTCTTTTTCAATAGATTGTGAGTTCCAATGAGGCCAGTTCAGGTTTCTATTAATTTCTGTATCTCCAGAGCCTGACACATAGATTCCTTACAAATATTTGATGAATAAATGAATATCTGCCACACACCCTGCTCTGAATTCACGGTTGTTGCCATTCCTTATGCTTATGCCACAATTCTTGCCACCATATTTTCTTTCTTGCTTGCTTTTCTTTTCTTTTTTTTTTTTTTTTTTGAGACAGTCTTACTTTGTGGCCCTGGGTAGAATGCTGTAGCATCATAGCTCACAGCAACCTCAAACTTTTGGGCTCAAGTGATCCTCTTGCTTCAGCCTTCCAAGTAGCTGGGACTACAGGCACCCACCACAATGCTCAGCTATTTTTAGAGACAGGGTCTTGTTCTTGTTCTGGCAGGTCTTGAACTCCTCGGCCTCCCAAAGTTTTGGGATTACAGGCGTGAGCCACTACATTCAGCATACTTTCTTTCAAAGTGTTTCCTCTGCCTGGAATGCATGTTACCCTTGCTTATTTTCACATGATTAAAGAGGTGCTCAAACACCACCACCACTAGGCAGCTCTCCACCGCTTTTGTTGCTAGTGTTTTCTTCTCCTTAATTATGCAGACATCTCCCCAACTCCCAGCAGTTCCCATCATTTTTGCTGCACTTTGTTTCTTTTTATTACAGTGATTTATAACTTGCGTAAGTCAAAAGGAGATAGTGGGGACTGTTGCTCATCAGAGTATAACTGTTCCACCTGAAAGTGGCATCGCTACTCTATCTCGGTCCATTACCGCTATGTTATAGCGTGAGTCTGATGTTGCCAGATTTTCCAGATCTCTATTTAATGGAACCGGAACTAGATTTTTAAGTGTTCATGACTCTTTAAAGATTTTAAAAGACATAGTGCAGGCCAGATTTGACCCCCAGATGGCCAATATCTCAGTATTAACCATTCAATAAATCTAATAGATAGGCTTATTATCTGTAAATCGTATTTTAGTTAGCATGTTACAGTGCTTTACAGATTGTATATCACTTTCTTGATTTTATATATGAGTCTTGTGAAAACCATAAGGGTACGAAGATGCCTGTTTTACATGGATGGAAACTGAAGCTTGGAGATGTTAAGTGACTTATCTGAAGTCACACAGTAAGCAAGTGGCAGAACCTGAACACATCTCCAGTCTCTCTTTCTGCCAGTCATATTGTCTTATCCTCATCTTCCCGGACATGTTTGGGGTACTAAAATTGTCTTTCTTTACTGTCAGCCTCACAGTAGAGTCTTATGTACAATATGCCCAACGTACATTTGTTTGTATGAAAGAGAGAAAAATACTTAAACACTGAGATAGAAAATCAGCACAGAATATGTTTTCTTCTTTGTTCCAGTGAATCAGCTGTATTATAATTTTCATGATTATTTTCTGTAGTGCAGGAATTCACAATTGCAAACTCAAACCATTCCATTTCTTGCTGCGGCTCCTATGAACTCTCATAACTTTTACACATATTCAAAAGGGTTTCAGTAAATATGTTTCAGTAAATATTGATTAGTTCTGCCAAGCCTTCCTTCTGAAATATTAGAGAGAGAGAGAGGAAAGAGAGAGAGGAGAAAGAAAAGGAGAGAGAGAGAGAAGACAGAGAGAGAGAAGGAGAGAGAGGCAGAGAGAGAGTGTGTGGGTGACTGGATATGAATAGGTGCTAGGTGAGTGTTCCATTAGGGAACACTAGAGATAAAAAGGTGGTCTCTATTCTCCGGAAGTTAATATTTAGTGAGAGTTTCTCATATGTAGATGGGGAAAATAGTGCCATTTAAAAGCCAAAGCCATTGTAAGGGGAATATATATTATTTAATCACTAGAGAGTTATTTCATTCAAACTCAGCCTAGACATCATAATCTTTATCTTCAAAAGGTTTACAATCTAGTTGGAAGGCAAAGATGTATATATCTTTGTATACACACACGCACACTCATACCCACACTCACCAATTGTCATACTCAGCCAGAACTATATTCACTGACTTTTTTTGTTACCCCAGGTGAGTGCTATAACGTCATAGCTCACAGCAACTGCAGACTCCTGGGCTCAAGCAATTCTCTTGCCTCAGCCTCCTGAGTTGCTGGGACTACAGGCGCCCACCACAATGCCTGGCTATTTTTAGAGATGGGGTCTCACTCTTGTTCAGGCTTATTTCAGAATCCTGAGCTCAAACACTCCACTTGCCTTGGCCTCCTAAGTGCTAGGATTACAGGCTTGAGCCACCCTGCTGGGCCTTCTTCACTTACTTTTATCCCTCAGGTGATTTGGGGCCATTTCATTACCTTTTGTTCTCTATAGATTTTTTTTTAAGATACACTAGAATATTTGTCAGAAAGAAATGTAATTTTTGAAGGCCAATGGCTTCTCTTTTTTTCTAGGCAAATGTTCTCTTACCTAATTTATATTTTTTGTTACTTAGCTACTCTTTAAAAAGGGCAACTTGCCCCATTTTCATGGAAGAGAGACTCCTTGGTGATTCATTTGCATGATGCCAGGATATGTGGCTTTCAGTCTGAATCTGCATCAAAATCATTCTCCCTCTAGGAGATGCTCCTACATCCTAAGTGCCTTCCTGTTCTCCAGATTTCCCTGTGGACCAGGAGGGTTTCAGTTTTTTATATTTTGTAGGCTCTCCAAACAAGCCCCAAGATAACTGGGCCTCCCTTCATGCATATGAACTGGTGAGTAAACCCTCGAATCATGGGTCCCCTGCCTAGATTTAAGAACCTCCCCCAAGCTCAGTGGCTTCTGGGAAGGAACCAGAGACTGTGTGCCAGACCTTCAGCCCACACTCCAGCAAGAGCTCAGTGAGGGTCCTGCAGGTTCTGCTGGCTAGGAGGAGAGGTGGATTGCTAGTTCAAATGGGACTCTTAACATTTGCAGTCAGAAGAAGAGGCTTTCAGATCCATCATGAGGGCTTGCTGTTCTTATTTAAGGAGGTAGGATTGCTGTACAAAGTGTGCTTTTTACCCTGCCCACACCCCCTGGGAGGTCAGCTCCTTGAGATCTTCTCTTAATGAGATCTTAAAGGACCGTCCCTTATTATTTTCTCCAACTGAAGAGTTGAAAGAAAAATACCAAAAACTGTGGATGTAAGACAACAGCAGGCCTTTGAGACTTGACTCTGCTATTATTGTTATGAAATTCAAGTAAAATCCAAAAAGCCATTTTTCTCTTACTCAAAAATACAAACATCAGGAGAATCCCTGAACAAACGGAGGCATTGTCATTCATCCCAGGTGTTTGCTTTCAACACATATTGTTTGACCTCAGATTTTTGTTTCAGATGTCCCACTATGTATGTTAAGTGGTATCTGAACCAGGGCAAGATAATGGCTTTGGCATGACACTCATTAGAGAAACCTCAAAAATTTGGTAATTTGTGTACTCATGCAAAACAAAAATAATTTGCTACTTTAATATATTTTGTTATGGTAATAGTTTGGTGTGGTGGGTTCTGTTATAACAAGGAATATCTATGTTATTTTGATAAAATTTTTGGTAGGTTTGGCTTTCATGCTAAAAACAAAAACAGAATAACTCCCATTTCCCCAGAAAACACAAACTATCAAAGCCATAGAATGTAAAATGATTCTTCTCCAAATGTCTGCTTTTCTAGCAGTTAATGAGGGACACAAATGCCTGCTCCTGCCCCCCACGGTCTGCACCCAGCATACATTATCATGGAGGCAGAGAAGTCAGCTAAAAGAGTTCAGGAAAACCTGTCCTGCCACTTCTTCAGTGGTGTGACCTTGGGCAATTTCCTTGAGAATAATCATACCTATAGCACAGGTGGTGAGGACTGAGAGAATGTAAATTCCTTACCTCACACAGGGTGAGCCCCAAGACCTCATTTCAGCTTCCCTGTGTTTCTTCTGTTTCTTTTTCCAAGTCTTCCTCTTGTCATTTCATAAAATACCACTGAACAGTCTTTCTTTGATGACAATGACCACAACTACCATAGAGGGGGCGGAGAGGCAAATTCTCCCCTCTAGAAATCCATCAGCGGGCTCTATAGATTAACCTTTCTTTGTACAATGTTTCCTAGCTTCTTGCTGTTCTAGACATGAAGCAGATTGTGCAAGGTGAAAAGTCCAGAAATTAGCAAAAGGAGATGTGGGATATTGAGTGGACGAGAACATGGGCTCTGATGCTGATGGTAGGGTTTGTGTTCTAGCTTTGCTACTTAATATTTGTGAAGACTTGGGCAAGTCTTCCTTGTAAGGTCTCAGTTCACCCATCTGCAAAATGGGCAGAGTAATACGCTTATCTCATAAGGGTCTTGTGAGGATTAAATTAGTTGCTTTGTGTGAAGTACTCAGGACTTTGCCTGGTACAGAGTAAGCTCCCAATGTTACTTCTACTACTAAAGCCATCATTTTTTGTTGTTGTTCTTGTTGCTACAATGGTTTAGCAACCGGAGTTGGCCATTCCTTCAACACATATCTGTTAAGTGGTCACTATATGACTGTGTTTTGCCAGAGTCTGTGGATGCAGAATGAATAAAATGCAATGTTAGAGTGGTGGTCAACTTGGTTAATAAATACATCAATACAAAAATAAGTGTACAATAAACAGAGGGTCAGGCAGTAAACCCTTAGAAAACCTGACCAGGCCATTCCAAAGCTTTTGTTCTGGTTTCATTGACTTTGGTCGTCCATCCGATGGAATTCTTCCATGCATGACTCTTGGCTCCAATCTTTGTAAAATGCTGCTCAGTTTAGCTCATGTCTCCCCATATTTGCAATGGCTCTCTGTTACCTAATGAAACAGCCCAAATGGTTTGGTGTGACATTCAAGGCCCTTTGCCATTTGGCTCCAATTTGTCTGGCATGCCTTGATTCCCTTTGGGCTCTTGCCAAATAATTCTAATTGCAGTTCTTGCCTTTTTATACCTCTAACTTTTCCCTGCACATCGATATCACTTGGAAAGGCCTCCCATTCCTATGTGTACATATCCTTCAAAGTCTAGCTCAACCTCATCTCCTCCATGAAGTCTTCCTTGATTTATTATTGTCTAAGTGATTATTATCACTTATTCCGTGATGATGGTGCTCCCCAGCCCTCATCTCATATTATGTTATGTGTGTGCACTGTGCCCTGAGACCATGAGGTGCCTTTAGGTGTGTTGAGGACAGAGTAGAGGTGCATTGTCAGAGGGTGGCTGGAAGGAACAGCCACCGGAGAAAAGAGAAAATGGCTCTCCCATGTGAAAGGGAAAATGAGAGGGTGTGTTATTTGGTAGTAAAGAAAAAAGCAAAAAGAAGAGGCTCATTGAGGTTGTTAAATGTTCTCTCTTGTAATTTTCAGAACAATTCACCCTAAGGAGCAGCGGCATGAAACAGCCAAGCAGTACTCCTGCCTGGTGGGTGGATTCCCAGCAGAAGTAGAGGTGGGGATTTCAGTGTAAGAACTATGGGATATGCCTGGTGTGAGGAGGGTAAAATAGGTTCCCCATGGTCTAGGGGAAGGGGCTTCCCACCCAGCCCTACAATTAGGCATGCATGTGGCTGCAGGTTGCTGGGTAAAGCCTAAGAGCAGAGCTAAGTACTATCTTGCCTGTGATATTCCGATGTTTGTTGGTGTAACTAGTGATAGCATCTCCTTGCCTTTCAAAGGTGTCATGGTTTGGATGATAACTCTTATATTTACCCTAGATTGGAGGAAGCCACTTCCACAGAGTTTTGAGATAAGTGGAAAGCCAGTGGTCTGAATCATGTGGGTGGTGTGTGTCTCTAACTTTTCTCTTAACAAACACTCACACACACAGAGGTTCAGTGGAGGTGGGGGGGCGGGGGTCAGGGGAAAAAACAGAGAGTCAGTGGTTGTAGCAAAAGTGAATGGCATCCAAAGACCAAGATAAGCCATAAATTCTCAATGGCAGTGGGTAGAGCATGTTCAATGTTTGATTTCTATCCCATTGTATCTTTAGCGAATTAAAATTCGTATGATAATTTGGATATGAGAGAGCTTATCTTGCATTTCAGATACTTCTAAGCTTTTTAGGAAAGGAAAATTCATCATCCATAATATCTCCCGAAGTTATCCTTGGATGAGTCATGACCAAATCCCACACTGACAGGGTGCTACAAAGATAAGAATTTGTTCAGCATTTTGCCTGTCAATTTTTTTTTTTTTTTTTGAGACAGAGTCTCACTATGCCACCCTCAGTAGAGTGCCGTGGTGTCACAGCTCACAGAAACCTCAAACTTTTGGGTTTAAGTGATTCTCTTGCCTCAGCCTCCCAAGTGGCTGGGACTACAGGCGCCCACCACAACACCTGGCTATTTTTTGGTTGCAGCCGTCATTGTTGTTTGGCAGGCTCGGGCCGAGTTCACACCCACCAGCCTAGGTATATGTGGCTGGCTCTCTACCCACAGAGCTACGGGTGCTGCCCTTACCTGTTAATTCTTAGCAACTCTACCAGGATGTACAGTCATGTGTTCCTTAATGACAAGGACATGTTCTGAGAGATGCACTGCTAGGTGATTTCATGGTTGTGGGAACATCATACAGTGCACTTACACAAACCCAGGTAGTACAACCTACTACACACCATGGCTGTGTGGTATAGCCCCTTGCTGACAGGCTACAAACTTGTAGAGCATTTTAGTTATTGTACTGAATACTGTGGGCAATTGCAACATGTTAAGTATTTGTGTATCTATCTAAACACATCTAAGCATGGAAAAGGCACAGTAAAAATATGGCATTACAATCTTAACGGACCACTATCCTTTATCAGGGGTATCCAACCTTCTATTATCTCTGCCGCACATTGGAAGAGTAACAGTTGTTTGGGGACACACGTTAAATGCACAAATACTAAACAAACCAGATTAGAGGGGGGAAAAAGTTCTGTGCATACTTTTTGTGATATCTGACACCATAGATAAGCAAAAAAAGTCCTCATGAAATCAGCTTGCAGCCCACAGGCTACAGGTTGGACACCCTTGGTTTACATAATCTGTCCTTGATAGAAGCAGCTAGTAAGTGGGGACAGAGTGGACATAGGAGCTTGCTGTGCTGGTGGTCAGCCTCATATCCTTTGGCTGCAGTAGGCAGAAGGCAAGCACTTAATTCCCTGGTTCTGTTTTGCACCTCGCTTTTTCATCTAGCTCAGGGCTTGACACACAGTGGGCACTCAGAAGATAATTGCTAAATGAAACATCATTGCTAGCTAATGGCTGCATGGGACTAAAATTAATTAAAATTAAATTAAAAATTCAGTGTCTCAATCACACGAGCCACATTGCATGTACTGGGCAGCCACATGTGGCTGCTTCTGGATTGGACAGTGCAGGGATAGAACATTTCCTTAGTCAGAGAGGGCTCTCGTGGACAGTGCTACCCCAGACGTTTGCATTTTTCTCATGCCCAATAGGGTCAATGGTTAGGTTTTTCTTTAAAAAAAAAAAAATCTAAAGAGATGCTGTTCAGTTTGGCCTGATGACCCCTGGGGGAGCAAATTCTATAAACAGAAGAGACCTGAAAATACACCAGTAGAGAATTCTAGATGGATTTTTCATTCACTCATTTTCATTCAACAGAGAGTTAATGAGTGCCTACTATTTATAGCACTGGCTACATCTAAAGAAACATTCTGCATGAATTTTCCCATTTTGTTTATGGAGAGGCAACATAGCATGATGATGAAGCATATAGGCTTTGGGTCTGATTTGGGGGTAATTTTTTTTTTTTTTGCAGTTTTTGGCCAGGGGCTGGGTTTGAACCCGCCAACTCCGGCTTAGGGGGCCGGCGCCCTACTCCTTTGAGCCACAGGCACTGCCTGGTTTTGGGGGCAATTTTTGTGAAACTTTCCAATGTTTTAAAATTTCAGATTAATGTGAGGGTACAATTAGGTTACAATATGTGTATTTGTTAGGTAGATTCCCTCTTGTAGTTGTGTCCCGAACCTAAGAGTTGTACCCTTACAGTACCAGCCTATATGCTCACGGAATTGGCGAACATATAGGCTTTGAAACCAGGTAAACCAGTGTTCAGATGTTGACTACGCTCTTCACTAGGAGGCGTGTGACTCTGGGTAAGGTGTTGAACTTCTCAGAGCTTCACTTTGCTCCTATGACAATAGGAATAAAATAATCCAGACAGGGTTCAATCCCTGTAGCTCAAGCGTCTAAGGTGCCAGCCATATACACCAGAGCTGGCAGTTCGAATCCAACGCCTATGGTCACAGCTACTTGGGAGGCTGAGGCAAGAGAATCACTTAAGCCCAAGAGTTTGAGGTTGCTGTGAGCTGTGATGGCCTAGCACTCTACCCAGGGCGACAGCTTGAGACTCTGTCTCAAAATTAATAATCATCATCATCCAGACATGTGAGGACTGATAAATGTGAAATGTTTTTGTTTATAGTAACTTTATTTTGACTGTTTTATTGTTCTTTGGGATTGGTGTTAGCATTCTGCACTTTGTTCTATGGTTTCTCTCCAAATTCCAATCAAATATACTGAGGTTTTCTCTTCCAAAATGTATTAAGTTGCCTGCTTCCCATGCTCCCATTAAGTTTCAGCTGATAGCATCGAGAAGGACTTGCTTAAGGCCCTGAGAGTATTTTTTACCACCTACTTCTTTGATATCTGCAAAGTGAAAACAGAGCTATCGAGAATTTCCAGAAAGGTGCAGAAGATTTGCTTGGCTCCAAGCTGTAAGTAGTGGGTATCTAATTGCATACTTCCTTCAGGTTGCTGGGAAAACTCAGAAGGATGCAGGGGGTTACTTTTCTGTGAGGCCTCTGAGGACTCCCAGATAAGATGGCGACCTACCTCCAGGCCTCCCACTTATATTGTGCAGTTCATTGAGATTGAAATTCTCATTCAGCCTTTGAGCTCTTATGGATCAAGGAAGTGAGGAAGATGTGAGCTCTGCCTTTAAGGAGGCAACAGCATAGTTAGAGAGGAGGGTGATGAGAAAATTCTTCCCAGAGGATGTTCCGGCAGCTCAATCCGGAGGAAAAGGTAAGAAATTGATGAAAAAGAGGACGAGGGCTGTTTCTGAAGCCAAAGCACCAGAGAAAGAGGGTTGGAGGATAGAAGTAGGCAGATGGTAGTGGAAGATGGGGCTGTGTAGGCAAGTAATGGTCAGGCTTTGAAATGCTTTTTAAGCCAAACAAACATCATTGTCTGTGGCCACGTTTGTACCCGTGTCATCACCAAAGCAGGAAACCCGCCTGTTCTGTTTTGTTTGTTTTGTTTTACCAGTTTGGGTTGTTTGACCATCAGATTACACAATCACGGAGACTCAACATGCTACAACTCTACTTGGCTGCAAAGATAGCAAAACATAACATTTTTTTTTAAATCTGCCAGTCTCTAGAGAGTTGAATTGTATAATGTCTGTAGCTTCCCAAAGTGTTTTCTCATCTTCAGCCTGACACAACCAGACTGGTAAATTCTCCTGACTACTGAGAAAGAGAAGGAACCCCAAACCAGGCCCTGGTCCCTGATCCCTCTGCCTTCTGCCTGGATGACTGATCGCTGGTCCCACTCTTCTCAGATTTGGATGCCCTTCATTCCGAATTATTTTCTGCTTCTGAATAGCTCCTGATAAGACAGTGAGGTGCAGTACACAATTTCAGTGCAGAATGTGATCTATTTCTCAGTTTTGCATCTGAGAAGCGACACTTGCATCTATTGCCTATGTATCTCTGCTCATCCTGTGTAACCCTAATCTTTATCTTCCCTTCATTTCCCAAATGCCAGGGTGGTGTCAGCTCAGATAGAGGATTAGCAGGAACATTCCCTCTCACCAGCCCTGTTCGAATAACACATCGGAAGCTATTGCATACCCTACCTTTGCTGAAAGTGAGCTACTCTTCACAGGAATAGGACTTAAGTGCATTCCAGGAGTCTAAATTATGCAACAGAGACCATCACTGTGTCTCAGAAAGGAGAATTCAGCCTTAAATGATGGGGCCAGAAGTCACACTTGGAGTTTCGAATTGTTCTATCATTCAGCCTTGAAAGAGCCAGCAGCTTTTATAAGGAGCTCACTCCAAAAGCAAACCATACCAGTATTTTTTGTTTTTAATTTAACAAGAACATTCTTTGGTAACTCAAAAGCACATGAAAAGCAAGAGAGAGCAAAATATAAGGAGCTTTCCATGGGTTTTCCACACTTGTGTTCTGACACCATGAATTTAATGCATGTCCAGGTGTGTACACAAGACAGAAGAGCTGGTATAGCTGGAGATTCAGTTTTGTGCTGTTGAAGGAACTCAGAGAAAGGAACTAGGCTATGGCTCTCTCCCTAAATCCAGGCACTGCTGGGAAGAACTCTATTTGTATGAGGGTCTGGGGATGCTCTTTGGAGTGATCAGTAACTCAGTAATTAAGCAATCAGTGGCTCAACAAACCAGCTGATTGCTGACTCAGAGGCTGAGGCTCATTTTGTCCAAAGCATGCAGAAGGATAATCACACCTTTACAGTGTAGGAAGTAGGGAAGGAACTATTGTTAAAGGAAAAATGTCAAGGTGCACATCTTGGTCTAGAAGTAACCATAGAAAGAATAATTTTTTTTTTTTGAGACAACCTCAAGCTGTCACCCTGGAGAGAGTGTCGTAGCATCACAGCTCACAGCAATCTCTAATTCCTGGGCTTAAGCGAGTCTCTTGCCTCCGCCTCCCAAGTAGCTGGGACTACAGGTGCCCACCACAACGCCTGGCCATTTTTTGGTTGCAGCCGTCATTGTTGTTTGGCAGGCCCGGGCTGGATTTGAACCCACCAGCTCAGGTGTACATGGCTGGTGCCTTAGCCCGTTGAGCCACAGGCACTGAGCCAGAAAGAATAATTTTTGAATATCTTTTTATAAGATAGGCCCCAGTATTAGGCTTCATGACCTACTTTACAGAAGAGGAAGTTGAGGCCCAGAGATATTGTGTCCGCTGCTCAAGTGTACTCTTCTCATCAGTGGGAAATAAAAGTCTTGAACTCAGGTCCATCTGACTCTAAGCCTGTTTTGCTACCTCTGGTGTATAAGGAGTGTAGCAGGATTCCATGCTTTTTAAATGGTCTGGATTCCAGAATTGGGGAGAGGTTTCCAGGGTGTCATTCCTAGGGATGATACCATCATATAAATAGATTCTACTCTAGTAGGGTTGGCCAGGGAACTGACCACCAAGCTGCTCTGTTGGTTGAGCCTTGAGTGCAACACACACGGGGGAGATGTGCTCTGTACCACAAGCATACACCCCTGTTCTTGCTTTAGTGTAGTGATTACAAAGGAGAACAGGGCAGTGGCCAAACTCTGTCAATACTGCTGAGGTCGGACGGCGCAGCAGGAGCTGCAGGAACAAACAGGCTGGGCCTCACATTTGGTGTGACTCTAGAGAGAGTCACTATCAGTGAGCCAGGAGTTGAGTCATGATTGTCCCCGAGTCAGTGCAGAAATCCCAAAATAGGAGCTGATGATTTCAGTGGGGGCTGAGACACCGGGGGCGGTGGGGTTTCTTAAAGAGACTCTTGCTTCCTATAGATGGTCCAGATTGCCTTTGATTCCTACATGTACCAGTCTGTTTCCACCTCATGGCCTTGTTGCAATTCTGCCCAGTACTTCACTTCACTTGGAGGGATCCATGGCCTCTGGATCTTAGTTTCGATGTCCTCTCATCAGTGAAGCACTGCTTAATCAAACAAACATCCTTTCCCAATGCCCAGATACTTTTGGCTACACAATTCTGCTTTTCATTCCAAGGGCACTTAAACTATCTTGTTCCTCTTATTTTTTCACTCGTGTTCCGCATCTCTCCTCTTTCATGGGAGTGTAAGTGCTATTGTTGCAGAGATATCATTTGTTTTCCTCCGTGCTGCACCCCAGTGGTCAGAGTGGTGACTCCTTTAGTAAATGCTCAATAAATACTTGTTGAGTGAATGAATGGATCAATGAATGGAACATGGCTGTGTTGTTTCCATTATTATGGCCTTAGTGTGTTGCCAAGCCCTCAGTGACTGGAGAAAATGTGTGTTCCCAGATGTCTGAGGTGTAGGCGGTCTGCTCACTGAGAGGAAGAGCAGACTAGCCAGAGAGAGTGCCTTCATTGGCTCAGATTACTGTGTGAGTTATATCATGTAACTGCTTCAGATGAAGAAATGTACGCATTGGCTATGGAGCTGGGGAGCAGAGAGAGCAGAGGGGTGTGCTTGGGTCCCGGAGTCCAACAGTTGCTCAGTTCCAATGGGAGGCTGAGGATGAAGGCCAAGCGTAACTCTTCATATTTTCATATATTAATTGTTTTCCATATTTTAAAAATTGGGCACAACAAGCTTTGGTAATTTGCACAAAGTCACTTAGTTAAAAACAAGCAGGCTAACTCCAAAATCTAATCCTCTAATCATTGGATAACTGGCTATGGAGCCACCTTCCAGACAATGAAGAAAGGCCCCAGGGGAAACATTAGCGAACCAGGGACTTCCGGGATGTGTGCAGATCCTGGGAGGGCTCTTCCAATTCAAGGATACTCCTGGGCTGCTGTGTTCTCTCTTCCTGCCACCCGGCATTCTTAGCAATCTGCCTGAAATCCATACATTCTTGGAAATGTGCTGTCTCTGATTTCTGGGAAAGGGACTCAGGGGAGAATGGAGTACACATTGCTCACGTGGGCCATTGCTTTTCCTTGAGCTGTGCTATCTTTGTTGTCTGTGAAACAGACTTGCAGAATCCGGTGTGCTTGTCATCTAAAATGTGCATGGTCAGGCAGTCCAGCCTGGAGGTTTTGCCCTGTGAGGGATGCAGTGGTGCCCACTGAGGGGGCGCTTAATGTAAGCTCACTTGCGTTTCATCTGTAACAATTACATAGCCTCTTAGCAGCCCCCGAATTGCCAGTGGGCTCACACCTATTGCCATGTAATCACATCTAATCCCATTGAGCTCTACTCAAAATAGTCATAATTGGTGGTTTTATCCAAATCAATAAAGACAGCTTCTACATATTGATTATCATCCTGGGTATAAAATCATCATCAGTTACCTGGAAAAGAGAAGTGGGCCATCAGGGGAAAAGGTCAGATATTTCATCTGAATTGGGGAGGGATGGGGGGAGTAGAACTGGTGAGTTTTAAGGTAATAGTATCAAATTACCTGAAAATGCACACAGTATATTCTTGTAATTTGCAACAACAGAGAGACCAGAAATAGGTCAATCACTTAAGTGAGTCTTCAAGTCTTCTCTCCAGGATGTGTGGAGCCAGTTTGCATACACAGTCTTAAAGGTGCTGGAGATAATCAAGATAGATAAAGCTAATGGGGCTCATGGCTTCTGCATTTTACACCCCAAAGTGAGTGTACAATGTCAGTGGAAGAGAAGGATTAACTCTCTTTTACCTAATTAATGAGCAACAGAGATCCTTAGCCACTGTCATGAGTGATTACAGGAAAAGACACATATTAGACCACTACATCTGAGAACCCAGGACAAAGGGAGTGGAGGAACTCATGGATGAAATGAATTGGGAGGTGTTTTCTGTAATAGCAATGGAATAAGGAGAATGGGAAATTATAAAACTTACATTTCTAACCACAGAATTTAAAATGAACTGGTTCTGCTATGTATTACAGGATGAAGCTCATTATCTTTCTAGAAAACATTAAAACAAAAATGGAATGAAATCATCCAACACCCACTAATGAAAAGTATGATGAAAAGAAGACAATCCACTCATAGTATTGCTACTTGGAAACTGGTCTTAGAACTAAACATGGGCCTTCCATTTGATCCTGCAATTCCCTTACTAGGTATCTACCCAGAGGAACAAAAATCATTTTACTAGAGTGATTATTTCAGCCAATTCATAATTGCCAAGTCATGGAAGCAACCCAAATGCCCATCAACCCATGAATGGATTAACAAACTGTGGCATATGTATACCACAGAATACTATTCAGCCATAAGAAAAGATGGAGACCTTACATCTTTTGTGTTTATGTGGATGGAGTTGAAACACATTCTTCTTAGTATAGTATCTAAAGAATTGAAAAAGGGTGGCATCTGTGGCTTAGTGAGCAGGGCGCCAGCCCCATATACTGAGGGTGGCTGGTTTGAACCCAGCCCTGACCAAACTGCAACAAAAAAATAGCTGGGTTTTGTGTCTGTAGTCCCAGCTACTTGCGAGGCTGAGGCAAGAGAATCGCCTAAGCCCAAGAGCTGGAGGTTGCTGTGAGCTGTCATATATAAACAATTACATGCCCACACAAAGGATAAAACACAAATATAGTCTAAAAAGAGGAAAGGGAGAGTAGTGAGAGGGGAGGGGGGAAAGATGTTTGGCAGGAGGAGGGAGGTCAATTGGCGGGATCTCACCTAATCTGCACAATGTGAGTGTATTCAGCATGCCCCCTGGGTGAAGGGCTCAAGTACAACTTGAACTTTACCTTGGAAGTGAGAACAATATAACCCAAACATTTGTACCTTCACACTAATTTGAAATAAAAAAACAAAAACCAACTGATTTTTGGGCAATTTCTGAGTCCAGTATCCTTCTGGTAAAGGATAGTAGTCCTTTTGCTAAACAGAAATGGCAGTGATGACAAATGTGTACTACATGGAGATCTGTGGCTTTTATGAAGAGTGAATACAGACATGTATACACATAAGTAACCCAAAATATAATTAGAATTTGACTTCAAAGACTTATTTATGGGTGTTCTTTCAAAGTCCTTGTCTATAGGACCCAATTAATTTTACCTAGCTATGATTGTTACAGAAATATAATTGGGCATCTCTTTTATCTTTTTTTTCCTGGTTCTTTCTTCATTAGTATGCCATTTTAAGAGTGGCACAAAATTCTGTTGAATGAATATTTACTTAATTAATCTCTTATTGTGAGATATCATCTTTCTATGTTAGATAATATTTCAGTGAATGTCTCTGGCACACAAATTATTTCTTCTTTTGGACTATTTTTTCAGTATAATGTGGAGAAGTGGAAGTTTTTATGTCAAAGGTATTATGATAAACACAGCCAATAAATGGAAAAAGCCTTAGCCTGGCAGGGAAGCTCCAGCAATGACCTCACTAGAGAGATAACAGTGAACATCAAAGGTAGTTGGTAATGCAAGCGTCGTAGGTAGAAAGACCAGTATAGTTTCTGTTTTACAGATGGGGAAAACCCAAGAATTCAGAAAGGCTATTTAAGGATAGACAAAACAGTGAAGAGACCCTTCACTTCTCATTGGTCATTTGTGGAGGAAAGGTAGGCTTGTCACTTGTATTCTTGCTGTGCTCTGGGCAGGATGACTGCATTGTCACAGAGTAGAAAAGGATTCAGATGTCGAGGGGAGGAAACACAGGTAGGTAGCTTCACAGAAGAGAATATATAAATAGCTGATGCTTACAATGCTGACAAGCGCATTAGTGATTCCTAGATTTTCATCTGCAAGAGTAGAAGATTCCAAGTGCTCTCTTTTTGTGGGACAGTTGGATAGGATCCCCTCTGGGTAAAGATTTTTGCTCCTGTGTTTACTTTCATGGAGCTGGAAAGATGGGGTAAATTTTACCCTTCATCTGCTTGATTTTTTTAGTTTGACTTAAAGACAGCAGTCATAATTTTGAATGAGCTTTCTGGGGAGGTTTGGTTTACGACTAGTGACCATATTTTTACTACAGTGGGTCACTACAAATAATAAACATAATAAAGTTAGCAGAATGATTGAACAAAATAAAATGGGATCACCAAAGGCCAGGGTATTTTTTGTTTGTTTGTTTTTTGCTTTTTGTTTTGCCTTCACTTTTCAAAACCACAGGTTTGATTGCATTTATCGTCATAAACTAAAGCATTCCTAGACAACAGTATTCAATATGAAACTGGAAAGTCTGTAGCCTTCCAACTATGTGGCTACCAAGAAACATGGCAGACCACAATGACGAATTGCTCCTGCTATGCCCCGAGTTCCAACTATCTCTTTTTAGTCTGTTCACCTTCTCTGGAGTATGGATCTATTCCCATGACTGCAGTTATACTCTCTGTGTAGTTGACTGTATTATCCATATCTTCAACTTGCTCAAGTTCCAGACTGGTAGAGACATCCATCTACCTGCCATCAACAACTATATATTCCTTGGGCACCTGTAATTAAACTCACTTTCGTCTCCTTCCATACCGTGTGCTCTACTACATTTTACCCCTAAATATAGTCTGATGTATTTCTCATCTCTCTTTGAGGTTTCTATTAATGATTCTATCATCCAACCAGTTACTCAACCAGACACGGGATGTACCTTTTTCTACTTCACTTTTTTTATGACCTTGTTTAATTACTCATCAAATTTATTCACTTCTGTCTTCTAAATGTTAGTGTGATTTATCCCCTTCTCTCAGTCTGTCTGTAATGACTAGCCTGGGCCAGAACAACGGCTTCAGGCCTCCTTTTGTCCAGCCTTGACTTTTCAATCTATCTTTACTTTGCTGTCAAAATTAGTATTAAAATAAACAAATGTGAGCATGTCATTTCCTTTTTTAAAACTTTTCAGTGATTTAACATGAAGTTCCAGGAAGTCAGAAAACATGTATGTCTGTGTGTACACAGTGAATGTGTGAGATTCTGACCCAACATCTTAGCTCACAAGACCCTTCATGATCTACCTCTGCCTACATTTCCAGTCATATCTCCTATAATTTTCAACTCATTACTTTCTATGCTGATAGTCCCACAGACACCACATTGTCTTACTTCCTTGGACAGCCTGGAAAGGTCTTCCTCTTTTTCTTCACTTGGGTAACTTTTAAACTTTTGAGGATACTCAGCTTATGAGTCATTTCCACTGGATCATCACTTTTAATTTATTGTTTTCACACATTTAATTATCCTATTATATGCTAAAAACTATGTTAAACACTGGTAACTGGTAAAGTTGCCCATCTCTTCCCTAAAGAATAGGTAGGGAGACAGACATGGAAACATATAGATGTCATTAATTGAAAGAAGGGTTATAATAGGAGGGAAATGCAAGAAAATGGGAAGAGAGAAAAGGAAGGAGAGAAAAAATGGAAGGTTTTAATTAATCAACTCTATTGAGGTTAGGATTTTTAGGAAAAGAATTCCAAGCAAATGGACCAATGTGTACAAAAAATATGGAGGTATAAAGATACTGAAAGAGTGATGTTAAAGAGATCAATTGTATCCTGCCAAAATTCATGCGTTGAACTCCTACCCTTTGGTACCTCAGAATGTGATCTGATTTGAGGATAGGATCTTAACTGGGGTAATCAAGTTAAAATGAAATCATTAGGTTGTCACATCCATTGTGACCTCTGTTATTCTCATGGAGATCAGTTCTTTTTCTCAAAGATGAAAAGGAGCCAGTAAAAACAATCAATTTAGCAATCTAGGAACCGATTTTTAGAAATCCCATTCTGTTGGTTGGTTAGAGGACACACAGAAGTTGCCCAAGTGAAGAAAACGAGGAAGACCTTTCCAGGCTGTCCAGAGAAATAAGACAATGTGGTGTCTTTGTGGGATTATTAGCATAGAAAGTAATGAGTTGAAAATTATAGGAGATATGACTGGAAATGTAGGCAGAGGTAAATCATGAAGGGTCTTATGAGCTAAGGTGTTGGGTCTCACAGTCGTTCATTCATTGTATACACACAGACATACATATTTTCTGACTTCCTGAAAGTCAGGAAGGCGTGCAGGTTGGTTGATACCAAGAGACTGTGGCAACTATTCAGAAAGGAGGGACTGAGTGTTTGGTCCAATGCAGTGACAGGGTGGTTAGGGAAAATGAAATACACATGAAAAATATTTATGTATGAAAATTGGCAGTGCTTGGTGACTTAACTGGATGTTCAAGTGAATGGTAGTGCCAAATTGCTCTAACCGCTTCATCCTTACATTATGTGCAACTAATCAGGCCCAGGCCTGAAAGTGAAAAGGCGGAAAAGAGAAACTAAAGAAGGGGCTGTGACAGACAAATGACACATTTCCTTCCAAAGTGTCAGACCTCATGGCACAGTCCAGCCAAATGCACGCAGTAGTCCTAATACTTCAGTATTAAAGAACAATTGGAATTTATTAAAATTGGTTGTGTGTAAAGCTCACAAACAAATACAAAGAAACTGTTAGAAGAAATTACCAGTAGAATAATAATTGAAAAAATAAACAAACAAAATGTCAATAAATTTCCTTCCTTCTGGAGACAGCAAAGAATACAATGCTGATGAATGTCAACTGGACTGGACAATGGGACGCATGCATGTCTAGTTAAGCATCACTTCTAGATGTGTCTGGGAGGGCATTTCTGGAAGAGTTTATTTGGATTGATGGACTGAGTGAAGTGGATTGTCCTCTCCAATGTGATGGGCATCATTCCATTCTTGGAGAATCTGAACAGAGTAAAAATATAAAGGGAGGAAGAAGTCATTCTCTCTGCTGTGTGCTTGAGCTGGAGCACCAGGCTTCTGCTTTCAGCAATGGTGGATCTTAAGACTTCACACTCAGACTTTAATTTCCACCATCATGGCTCTCATGTCTCCACCACCAACTTTCCTGGCCCTCCAGTTTGCAGAAGGCAGATCATGGGACTTCATAGCCTCCATAATCAATGTTATCCAATACCTTCTAATAAATCTCTTTCTGTTTTTCTGTCTCTCTCTCAATATATATAAAAATACATGAAATATATAATATTACTACATATTTAATATATACAAAAGTAATTTATATGGACATATAATTATATTAGCTCAGTGGGTAGGGTGCTGGTCACATACACCGAGGCTGGCTAAACAACAATGACAGTTGCAACAAAAAAATAGCTGGGCATTGTGGTGGGCACCTGTAGTCCCAGTTACTTGGGAGGCTGAGGCAAGAGAATTACATAAGCCTAAAAGTTTGAGGTTGCTGTGAGCTGTGACACCATGGCACTCTACTGAGGGAGACATAGTGAAACTCTGTCTCGAAAAAAAAATATATATATATATATATACATAGAAACATATATAGTAGAACCTCCATAGTTGACCATCTCCTTATATTGATCACCTCCATTAGTTTGTCTAATTTTGTGGACATGCGCCATATGTACCATTCAGTACAATAGGCCTAGTTCCTTACCTTGACCACCTCTGTATGTTGACCAGTTTATTATAGTCCCTTGGGTGATCAACTTGGAGAGATTCTACTGTATATAAAACACACACACATGCACACACACATACACACACACTTCCAGCCGGTTCTGATGCTCTGGAGAGGTTAAATACCAACACTCTTCTTTCTTCCCTGCCTTCCTCTCTTCATTCTTCCTTTTTCTCTTTCCTCCCTGCATCAAGTAATTTTGAGCTTCAGGTGTTAGGTGCTTCATTCTAGGTGCTAAATTAAATGCTGGAGGTACATAGATAGAAAAGAAATAAAAATAATCTTGCAAGAGATTTTATAATTTACTGGGTAAAAGAGGTATAAACCAAGAATAATAATCTCATGTAATAAGAGGTGCACTCAGAGCTGCCTTGTTCTGCTTTGGAGATTTAGGAGAGACTTCCAAGAAGTTGAGATTCTTGAGCTATGTCTTGAAAGTGGTCTGGAGTGTGGGAGGGTGTGGTATCTTCAGGGAAATGCAAACAGTTGTCTGACTAATACACTAATGTCCAAAGTTTTCTGACTGCTTTTAGGCCATCTCAGGACAGACAGAAGCCATGGGAGAATGTTGAAAGCATAGCCTAGAGGCCTGATCTCACAGGCCTGACCTCATCTTGCCATTGAAATCACCAGTTTGGTCCATAACATCAGAAAACTTGTTATTCTACAGAGGAGAAAGAATTTTCCACTCTCTTTTTGCAAGCTTTCAAATTAAAAAAAAAATCTGAATAAGATTATAGTTAAAGAAATGAATCTAAGCTCAGAGAGCTTCACTAGGGCAAGAAGTTCTAATTACTGTGGAAAACAGACCAAATGTCTTCAAGAATCTAGCTTCTTTGTAAGGTAGCATCACGTGGTAGAAAAGCCATAGAATTTGGATGCAGGTGAATGCTAGTTGTTCACTAGTCAAGCCACTTTGTTTCCCTGAGCCGTCTCCTGCTTCCTGGGAGGTATTCACATCCCAGTCCTCAGTTCAGCTTCTTTAGGAAAGTGGCCACCACCTCTTCTCCTGCTGGACCTAAGAGTTTGGTGGTAACATGTATGTGAACAAGGATATAGAGTCCTTTGGGGGGTGATCACCAAAGCCATCAGCCAAGGCTGGACTGAACGGTTTGGGCAATCAGAACATGTCTACATCCAGCATTTTGGGTAAAGTAAAGAATTCAGCTAAACATATTCACTCCAGTTGGTAGCCTTGGGTGGCTACAGAGCCATTCTAGTCAAAATGCATGATAGTATAGCTGGAATTTCTCTCTGCTGAGTCCTTGGTCCTCAAGATTTGATGGATGAATCCATAGACCATGCAAATAAGCAAAAGGACAGAATTTATTGAAAGATAGATAGATAAGCAAAAGAGAGGAACAGGAACTCTGACAGCAGAGTGGGGAACTCAAGGGGGAAGCCCATGTGGGTCTTCTATCTAGGGGTTTACATACTGCTTTTTCTATCTTGTGGGCAGGGGGTTTTCAGGAGACGGAATGTCTGTCTGGCATATGTCACAACCATTTGGCACCAGGGGATTATGAAGAAGTTAATTTTAAAACTACAATAGTGCAGAGGGATATGGTCCCACCTGAGGCATGCTTCTCTGCTCTGGGAGAAGCAGTAGGGTGTGTTTGGACAGAGGCAACCCAGATAAGATACCAGTCAGGATGCTTTTTCCCAGCTTAATTTTCCAGAGAATGCAGCCTGCAGAGAACCTGCTTGTGCCTAGAGATGGGATCTGTGATGAAACTGATCTCTGGGTTCATCCAGGCCTGGAGAATGCAGGGGTCTCTCTCCAGCCCTGAGTAGGGGAATGCTATATTAATACCAGGCCATGAAGAATAACATGTGAACAATTATAGAGCGTTGGTGTGAGGAGGAACATTGCAGGTTGTTGATTCAAAGTCCTTCATTGTACAGAGTGGAAAATCAAGACCTGGAGAGTCTGGGGGAGCTCAGTTAATCAAGCATTAATAGGCACCTCACTATTCTTTTATTAGGAGTCCTGGAGAAATCTGGGATTAGGAAAATCTCAACTTCACCCAAGCAACTGGTTTGATCCTTATCTTTTGGGCCTAGAAAACCTGAGTGTAGATAGTTTTGCCAGATAACATACAGGACTTCCAGGTAAAGCTGGATTTTCAATAGGCATTAAATAATTTTTTTAGTATAAGTATATCCCCAATATAGAATAACTATAGCATAAATATAGAATACTAAAATTATTCATTTTAATTAGAAATTCAAATTAAACTTGGCTTCCTGTTATTAATTTTTCTGTATCTGGCAACTCTAATTATAGAGTGTCTTTCCATCTCCCATCTTTGCTCTGACTATTAGGAAGCTTAAAGGCAAATGTATCATCACTGTTTTCTTGAACTCCTGTCCTCAAACAGTACTCCCATTTTGGCTTCCCAAAGTGTTGGGATTATAGGTGTGAGCCACCAAGCTTTGCTTTGTATCATCATTGCTTTCTAAGAGGACTTTATTTATTTCATTTTTAAGATAGACTCTCACTGGATTAAAGATTTAAACTTAGGACATGAAACTATAAAAATACTAGAAGAAAGTGAGGGAAAACTCTTGAAGGAATCGGTCTGGGCAAATATTTTATGAAGAGGACCCCCTGGGCAATTGAAGCAGCATCAAAAATACACTACTGGGATCTGTTCAAACTAAAAACCTTCTGCACAGCCAAGAACACAGTTCGTTAAGCAAGCAGACAGCCCTCAGAATGGGAGAAGATATTTGTAGGTTATGTCTCCAACAAAGGTTTAATACCCAGAATACACAGAGAACTCAAACATACTAGCAAGAAAAGAACAAGTGATCCCATCTCACGGTGGGCAAGGGACCTGAAGAGAAACTTCTCTGAAGAAGACAGGCGCGCAGCCTATTGACACATGAAAAAATGCTCATCATTCTTAATCATCAGAGAAATGCAGATCAAAACTACTTTGAGATATCATCTAACTCCAACAAGGTTAGCCCACATCACAAAATCCCAAAACCAGAGATGCTGGCATGGCTGTGGAGAAAAGGGAACATTACTATATTGCTGGTGGGAATGCAAACTAATACAGTCCTTTTGGAAAGATATCTGGAGAATACTTAGAAATCTAAAAATAGAACTGCAATTTGATCCTATAATTCCTCTACTAGGTATATCCAGAAGACCAAAAATCACATTATAACAAAAATATCTGTATCAGAATGTTTATTGAAGCCCAATTCATAATTGCTAAGTCATGGAAAAAGCCCAAGTGCCCATTGACCCACGAATGGATTAAAAAATTGTAATTCTGATAAATGTACACCATGGGATATTATGCAGCCTTAAAGAAAGATGGAGACTTTACCTTTTTCATGTTTACATGGATGGAGCTGGAAAATATTCTTCTTAGCAAAGTATCCCAAGAATGGAATAAAAAGTATCCAATGTACTCAGCCCTACCATGAAACTAATTTATAGCATTCATATGAAAACTATAACCCAATTACAGCACAAGAATATGGGGAAAGGGGCATGGGAGGGGAGGGGACAGGGGCAGGATAGGCGAAGGGAGAGTAATGGGTGGGTCCACACTTACAGGTGCATCTTAGAAGGGTACAGGTGAAATTTACTAAATGTAGAATATAAATGTCTGTACACAATAACGAAGAAAACGCCATGAAAGCTATGTCAAACAGTTGGATGAAAATATTTCAAATTGTATACAAAACCAACACATTGTACCCCATGATTGCATTTATGTACACAACCATGATTTAATAAAAAAAATAAATTATTGTTTGGTATTCATTGAGAGTACCAAGAATTAGGTTATACTGATTGCATTTGTTAGGTAGAGTCCCTCTTGGATTGGGTCCTACTCCCAAGAGGTGTGCCATACACCATGACCCCCAAACCACCTCCTTTCTCCTCTCTCCCTCATCCCTTACCCTCCACCATGTGTTAGCACATATACTGTTTTCATACTAGAATTGAGTACATTGGATTCTTGTTTCTCCATTCTTCTGATGCTTTACTAAGAAGAATGTGTTCCACCTCCATCCAGGTTAATACAGAAGATGTAAAGTCTCCATCTCTTTTAATGGGTGAATAGTATTCCATGATGTATATATATACCAGAGCTTGTCTACCAGGACTTTATGACATGTGCTTATGTACTTGGCTTTATCTTTCTTTCTTTTTCTTTTGTTAAATTGTTTTTTTTTAATTTTAAGTATAGATACATCATAATTATGCATATTTTGGGGTGCATGTGGTATTTTGACACAAGCATACAATGTGTAATGATCAAATCAGTGTAATTGAGGTATCTATCACCTAAAGCATTTATCATTTCTTTGTTTTAGAAATATCTCAATTTCATAATTTTAGTTATATTGAAATATTCAATAAAGATAGTGTTAACTATGGACATACTACTGTGGTATAAACAGTGGTACTAAATCTTGTTCTTTCTATCTAACTGTGATTTTGTACCCCTTGACCTTCTCCCTTCCATCCCCCTTCCCTCCTTCTTGTTTTGTTTGTAATCCCTTCACCTTCATTTCATCATTAAAAAAAAACAAAAACTAATTTTTTTTTCCTTTGAGACAGAGTTTTATTTTGCCACCCTCAGTAGAGTGCCATGGCATCATAGTTCATAGCAACTCTTGGGCTCAAGTGATCTTGTTGCCTCAGCCTCCCAAGTAGGTAGGAGTATAGGTTCCCACCACAACATCCAGCTGATTTCAGAGACAGGAACTTGCTGGTCTCAAACTCTTGAGCTCAGGCAACCCACCTGCCTTGGCCTCCCAGAGTGCCAGGATTACAAGAGTGAGTCACCCCACCCAGTTAATAGTCATAAATATCTCAGTAAACAACATAAAAAAACTTTGCTTGGATATGAATTAAACAAATAAACAAATTAACAAACATTGGATACTAATAAGGGCTAGATCTTGCACTAGGTTCTGTAGATGTAAATATGAGTCATACCTGTTGTCCCTTCTCAAATAGCCCCAGCCAAGCATAGGTGACAGTAACTTTCATATGAAAGCAAAATACAAAGAGATGAATGATGTGGCCTTAGCTCACACAGCAAGTTGGTGAGAGAACCAAGCTGTGTTTCACCACATTGCATCCCATATAGTTGGATAGCACACCACTCTTTTGTTACACATTCCTACCTAAGTCCTTATGAGACAGTGAAGTAGGCAGTGATTGTTTGGCCTTCTTAGCACCTATCATTTTTCTGGGAGTTGTGCTCCTGTTTTGGGGGGTGGAAATTATAAATTTATTCCCTTACTTACTCAAACTATGCAATATTGAAAGGATCTTCCAATCAGGATACTTCTTTGTGGTTTCAAGGTGCTGATGATTCAGGGTGTAGTTACATGACTCAAGCCAGGCCAAGTCTTTCCTCAAGAATTTCTAAATTGGAACAAGAGAATAGGCAGATGAAGATTAAAATACTAGTAATAACTATGTCCACTGCCATATGGAGGAAGCCAGGCTAAGGACAAGAAGGTAATAAGCAAAGGGCCCCAGAGACAATAAGATTCAGGGCCCTACTTTCAGCTGTCTTCAAAACACAGCTAAGAGGCTGTTTGATCCTTTTAGCCTAAAATGATTTCAGTTGTGTTTCTGTCACTTGCAACCAAAAACTGTTGTTAACAGGGATGATCTGAGCTGCAAATACCTTTGGCATTTCCCCTGTGAGCTTTTGCAATTCCATGACGTACAGCACAATTTACACAAAGCTGTTGACTCTGTCTCCAAACAATGCAAAAAAGTTCCTGCCCTTTTCAAGGCACGGCTTAAAACCAGTATTTCCCCAGTCTGTTTCCAAGATACATTCAGGACAGATTTGTTTCTAGCAAGATCAAGCTGCAGTGTGATAGGATAACACTGAGGAGCTAAGCCCACTTCAAAATCTCCAAACTACCTTGATGCTACTGCTACTGCGATAATTGCTCTCATTTGAAAGATGTGAAATTAAAACCCAGGCAGACAAAGAGGTTGTTTAATTTCAATTGGCCAAGGTTATTCTAGAACCTATGTTTCTTGTCATTTAGAGTTGCTTATTCCAATATGCTGTCCCTTAACATTTATCAAAGATCCTCAATGTAGAAAGAAAACATTGTGAAGAATATAAAAAGAACCAAAAAGCCTCTCTGGTTATATATGGTTGAGTTTTGAAATTAATGAGTCATTTAGGAGAAGCAACCTTGAGAAACTTGTTAGATGTAATAGACACTTGAGCTTTCCAAAGCTCTCATTGTTCCCTGCATATAACAATCCCTTGCAAAGCCTTTTAAACAAAGATTTTTGGGTCTTTATTCCCACCAAAACTAGTAAGTCAGAATGTTTGGGAGATAGGTGCCAGGGTTTCCCATGTTTAAAGACCTTCAAAGATGATTTGGATCGAAGGTCTAAAGATCAGCGTTTGGAATCAGTAATGTAGATTTTTTTTTTTTTTGTCTAAATCCTCAGCTTTTTATTAACAACATTTAGGGGGAAAAAGTCTCTTGATTGTATTGACATAAAATCAATATAACCATTTATACAACAAATGTAGGCCTACTGTTTAAGCAATGCTATACCTAAGTCATTCAACAAATATCTACTAATTCCCTATAGGTTGCTGAGTTCTGTACCAGGCACTTGGACTAAAAGATGAATTAGATGCAAATCCTATCATTAAGGAGCCTTGAGGGAGAAATTAAACTTGAGTATACGTGCTATTTAAATGAGGCTGTGATGTCAGAATACTGTGGGTGGGGGCTCCAGGGAAGAAGCTGATAAGAATCAGAGAGAATTTCTTGGAAACATATTTGAACTGACAATATTTGAACTGGGCCCTGAACATCAGGTAAGATGTGGACTTGAAGTTCAAGAGGAAGATCAACTCAGGCAGAAGAAATGACATGAGCCAAGACCAGGAGTAGGGAGATGATAGCAATAATGATAAGAAAGATAATAATAACACTAACAGGAGCAAGTAATTGTTGAGCACTTGACATAAATGCCAGTTACTATTACAAGCTCTTTCCACAGTCATCTCATTTAATCTGAACAGAGAACAATGAAGTTGGTATTTCTATTATCTTCCCTTACACAGATGAGAAAACTAAGTGACAGATAGGTTTAGTCACTTGCCCAAGGTCATATACCAAAAAATCTAGGTGGGGGGAGAATTTCCATTTTGTTCAACCTTTATTTGTGGACTCAATGGATATTTTAATCCAGGACTTTCATTTCAAAGATAAGAAAATTGAGGTTCAGAGAGGTTAAGGTCACCCAGCTGGTTGGTGGCAGTGCCAGGATTACAGTCATTTGAATGCAATTTCTGCTATGCCAGGCATGGGGTGTGAGACTGAGTGAGAGCAAAGCCTCAGTATGTCATTTTCTCTTAGTCAAATATTATTTGGAGGAAATGTGATATCTTGAAAAATAGCGAAACCCAGAGCTGACCTCTAACCAAGATAGAGCTGTTAAATGCAAGAGAACAAGTCACAAGGGAGAAGAAATAAGGCATGGCAGAGTGGAACTTGCTTTGGACAAGACTGATCTATAAAATGTTCTCATCTATAAAATGATCCAACTAGATAAGAAGATTCTGAAGTTTCTTCTGTCTTGGCTATTCTGTATGGTCCTAGGCAGACTTAAAACAGAGATTATATGGATGTATTTCTCTAAGTTTAATGGACTGAAATATAGGCAGCAATAAATAATCATGGGCAAAGAAACCTACATCTGGAGACCAGAAAGAAGCTGTTAGATAAATGGAGAGGGTAGTGTTCTTTGACGGAGTTCTGATTCTTCACTTACTGTTTCAGATGATGCTGAGAAAGTCACTTGATGCATTTATGAAAACTCCAGGACCTAATCAATTTCTTCCTCCCAAAAGAAGGGACTTAGTAGGAGACAGCATCATTTTCTGTGATGTTGCTAACTGAAGAAAAGACAGAGCTATCTTTGGTGGAGGCCACCTGGACGCTTCTGGCTTGCTGTCTATTGTTTTCTCCCAGACAGCACACTCCATTTGACCCAGAGTTGAAAGCATTCCCTGCTTCAAGTAACAAGATCATGTGTATTCCTGGTGCTGTGCCGTATTTTTTTTTTCAGTAAAAGAAATTTTGAATATATGAGAGTTGAGTGTTGTTTATAATTCATTTTGACTCATACCATTGCATCTAATGCAATATTCAGCCGCTTTACCTGTTTAGAAGCTTGAGAAAAGCAGTGATCCTGGAAAACACTCTCCATCTATTGTAGCACAAGATAGATGGAGAAAAATTTTTTCATGCTGCAACAATGATTACACTTTGAATTTATATAGCACCTGTCTCTGGAGAGCCTCAGAGAGAGTTTGAGAATATTTTTTCGTATCTCATTTTAAGAAGACTGTAAGGCCAGTTACAGACCTCCTGCCACGTTATGGAGTCAGAAAGTGAGGTACACGACAGGCTTATTTCCTTAAAAATTCTCTAGCCTGTGAGGTTTGGCTGTTAAAAGCCAAGGTCGCCCCCAGCCCAGGCACCAAAGGGCTGAGTTATTGAGTCCTGGCACTTTGAATACATGGTCAGCTCTCTTGTGAGTGCAAAGGCAAGAAAAAATCCTTGCTTTTTTTTTTTTTTTTTTTTTTTGCAGTTTTTGGCCGGGGCTGGGTTTGAACCCACCACCTTCAACATATGGGGCCGGCATCCTACTCCTTTAAGCCACAGGCACTGCCAAAAATCTTTGTTCTTAAGCTTGCTAAAATATCAGCGTCAATATTGAGCATGATCAGAGAAGAGTTAGAAACGTAAGTGCTAGTTTGCAATTGGAGATATTAGAGGAAATTCATAGCTTTGTTTTAAAATACAGTAGAACCTCTGTACCTTGATCACCCAAATGACTATAACAAACTGGTCAATGTACAGAGGTGGTCAACATAAGGAACTAGGCCTACTGTACTGGTACATATATGTGGTGCATGTCAAAATTAAAAAAATTAAGTCAACTTGAGGTGGTCACTGTAGGGAGGTGGTCAACTATGTACCACATATATACATAGATATAGAAATAGACATGGCTATGTATGGATATGTGTGTATGTGTGAGATACTTGTATGTTAATGTACATATATACATGCACATTTTTTTTACCACTATCTCCTGAAAGGGCCTAAAATCTGTCATTCTAGCAGTAAGGCACACACCCAGCTCCCATATCTTGCTTTCCAAATATAATTTTTTACTGAAAGGAACCAAGTCTCCTTGAGAAAAGGGTTGATTCCAATGCTGGGATAGGAAAAGTATAAGATGAGCTCAAAACATTTTTGGCAACAGAAAGTAGGTAAATGCTCAAAGAATATGGGGACAGGTCAAAAGGAAACAGGAGTCAGGCTGAAGGGACTCCGTCTGACCAAATCCGGGACAATTTAAATAAGTAATTGTCAAATTAAAAGAAATGCACTCAAAATAAATAAATGATAAATGTAATAGATTACCACCTTTTGCATAAAATAGGAATCCTTAAGTTCATGCTGATGAGAGAGAGGCAGACAGAGAGAGATAAAGAGAGAAAGAGAGTTATGTTGGTGGCTGGAATGCAGGTGGGTAGAGGTTTGTTGAAGTTTAGTACCATGTATATTAGTTCTTTTGTAACATCCTGCCAAGTATTTATCAGTCACATAGTTGATGTAGTGATGTTAGAGTGGAAAAATTGCCAAAAGGCAATTGTGATCTAGGTGTGGCATCACTAGGGTTCAGATGGGGTGACTTTAGGTGCCTCCCCATGGAATGTGCTGAAAAGAATAGAGCTTTTGCTCCTGTGATATTTCTGCAAAGAATCTATGCTCAAGGTTTGGTCATGAGGAGAAGTTGGATGAACCCAGGTAGAGGAACATCTTAACGAGATGCTGGTCATTTACAACTGTCAAGTTCCAGAAAGATTGGAAAGGACTGAGGAACTCAAGCGACATCACAAGTTCATACAATGCATGATGCTAAATTGGATACTAGCTCAGAATGATAAAATAGACATTGCTGAGAAAGTAACAGCTGAGTGGGGCTTCTGGATTAGAGGGTGGTGCTGTATTGATAGTGATTACTTAAGTTGGGTGGGTGCACTAGCTTTAAATTGGAGAGGATTTGTGTCTGTCTTGGGGTTATACATATTACTCTAGAGAGTCTCAGGAAAGAATAAGAACTGTGTGTGTGTGTGTGTTGGGGTAGGACACAAATATTGACAATTTTGTCCCAAAGGTTGACAATTGGGAAATCTGGCTAAAGCAGTGGTTCTCAACCTGTGGGTTGTAACCCCTTTTTAACAATGAAAATACATTGTGGCATTAGGAAGGTTGAGAACCACCGGACTAAAGAATATATATGAGGTTTTTGCATTGCTTTTGCAACATTTCTGAAAGTTTAACACCATTAAAATATCAGAATACATTTTAAGAGGTCAGAAAGAAGCATGATCCAATCTGAAACACTTTCTGTCCCTCCAACACCTGTCACCCTAAGTGCAATGATTAAAAGAATCATTCTCTTTACACCAGGTGTTAGCTTATTCAACAAACATGTTCATGTACTTAGTACAACTTCATGTACTTTCTTACTACTTAAGAAAGGTAGAAATAAGATATGAAGTTCAAAAGTGAGAGAAATTATATTTCATAGAGTGGTCAGGAGAGACTTCATGGAGAAGATGACATTTGAGATCATCTTCGAAGCTGGCTAAAATGTGATCAGGGAGAAGTGGGAAGAAGGCATTCAGGGTAAAGGGAGGAGATGGAGCAATGAGTTATAGTGGGGAAACAGAAGGCTGGTTGCATCAGTTCTGTTTCATTTGCAAGTGGCAGAAACCCATTCAAACTATCTCAAAAATGAGGAAAGGATTTCACTGTTTTATATAAATGCAAATTGTATATTTAAGTACTATAGTTTCAGGTATAGTTAGGAACACATGCCTTCAATGTGCTGTTATAAATAGAGTCCTTTCCCCTCTCCATCTCTTGACTCCATCTTTTGTCAGTTACAACCGACTGGTTATAGCCTGGTGGGAAAAGAGTTTCTCATTCCCTTCAGTTCCAACAAAAGTCCAGAATTACAATCTACTGGTCTAGCATTGGCCATATGACAATTTCAGAATTAGTCATTATAAAGAGAATGAAATGCTCAGATTGCTAGGTTTTGCCCTGGTTCCTCCCTTCCCCCAGGAGTGGGATTAGTTGCCTTAGAACCCTAAAGATGGAAGGCTGCAAAGAAAACTCAAGTGCTATTTCCAGAAGAAGAGGAAATGGACATGAGACAGTCTAGCCCTGACAGTGAACATTTGTGGAAATACCAGGCACTTCAAATTGACTGAAATATGGGTGGTATAAAGAAGTACAGGAATCAAAATGGGAAGTCAAGTTGAGCTCATTTTTTAGAAGGTCTTAAATGTTAGATTGAAACAGTGATTCTTATATGATAGGTTAAAGAAAACTCTTTCTATAAAAGACTGGATGGTAAATATTTTAGGATGCACAGGCCAGATGGTGTCTGTCATAACTACTCAATTCTATTGTTGTAGTGTAAAAGCAGCCCCAGACAATATGTCAACAAATGAGTGTGGCTGTGTTCTGATAAAACTTTATTTACAAAAATAGGTGGTAGGCTGGATTTGACCTGTGGGATGTAGTTTGCTGAGCCTTGGTTAGAGGAGGCCATTGAAGACACTGAGCATACAAGTGGTATCGTCTTAATTATTCCATGAGAAGAAGCATCCAGCTACCAGATGAAGAACAGATTAGAGGGGATAAACATGGGAAGGAAAACTAGGAGGCTACTGCAGTATCCACCAGTCTGCACTGTGAAGAAACCAGCTCAGCTTTTATACGCCAAATTTACCTAGAGTTTGACAGCCCAGACTTTAGCTGGCACATAGCTGTGTCTGTCTGTCTTTAGCTGACCTAGATCCTTACTGCCCTGTCAGTTTCACACCTCTGAAATCTTAGCCACCTTCAAAATCCTGTGTCAGAGTTTGTAAACCATCTTGGGAGTCTGATTATTCCTTTTCTTCACTCTACAGTGTTTTTGATTTTGAGAACTAACTCTGTACTATTTGTATGAGAGAGAAAAATCAATGGAAAGAGAAAGTTTAATAAAAAAATACATTCTCCATTGACTTTAATTAACTTGGCCTTAGGTTTACAACTCTGGCAAGTAGAGAAAATTAAAAAAAAAAAAAACAAAACCCAAAAAACCACAACCCCACATCTCATCACATGCACCATGCTTTTTAAGAATAAAACCTCAAATTAAAACACAAACGCACCAGCTATTTATTTGCCTACAACAAGTTAAAGAATAAGAAAGAGAGAAATGAAAAGAAATTCCCTTGAAAGGTATGACAGAACATAGGACCGCACTTCTAAACGCAGGGATCAGTGACAGAACACCAAAATCGGGCCAAGGATTTGTCTGTGTCAGAACCCATGATGTTCTCCAGGATCAAATGATCGTGACTTCGGTGTACTCTCCAGTCTCATGACTTTAGACCCATTGTCTCTGAGACCTGCCTGCATTGCCTTGTTTCTTTAGCACTGATGCTTTCTGCCACAGGGACGGATTCAGGAGGAATGACATGGGTTCCAGCCTTCTGCAGGAGCTAGTGGAGAAGCCCATGAATGCATGGCTGTTCCTCATAGCTACTCACCTATGAGACTTCCCTGCCATTGAAAGTGTCCCAGGCTATTCATAGACTCAGACATTAGTGCAGTATATAAGTACATGTGCCCATGTGCTTATGAGATGCTACACATGTTGCATATAGTCACACGTGCATTCAATTGCACAATATACACTTGAATGAATATCAATTACTATAGGTGCTGCATATATGGGGTGGCTATAAAGTTTGTGTCTGATTTTAAATTTAAATTGCACAGGAACACTATGGCCACCCTGTAAAGACATGATCGAATAAACTGTGTCACACAAATAATACATACTATTTTTATTTCTCTATATAACAGATATTTAGATAATAAAAAATACAAATAAGACTAAGATACATTTAAGACTGACAATACAAAGATATCTTGGTATACGTACTGTATGAACAACCACAGCATCTGTGTATAATACATATGTGCATTATATGACCCAGTTCCCATCAGCTGACTATATTCCCTATTGCTTTGCTACTATCCCCTTCCATCATTATATTCTAAACTATTCTCTGTTGTTCCACAGAATGTTAGGTATGTTCCCACCTCAGTGTCTTTGCCCTGGGTGTTCCCTGTAACTAGAAGACTCTTCCCAGCAGATATCACATAGATTAATTCTTCATTTCCTTTAAGTCTCCCTTTAAATGTCAGCTTCTCAATGAAATCTACATAACCACTTTATCATTGTGTTTAATGGCAACCCACTCGATCCAGCCTACTGGGCACTTGATCTGTCTTCCTTCATGTTAGCACTTATGACCTTATGTCATCTAATTCATTTCTTTATTATGTTTACTTTGTGTCCTTGTTCCTTTTCCCTTCACCCTGGCCAAAATATAAGGCAGAGAAGAGGCAGAGATAGTTGTCTGGTTTGTTAACTAAAGTATTCAAAGCAACTAGAACTGAGTCTAACTTACAGAAGCACTTGGTATATATTTGTTGAATGAATGAATGAATATATATTCTCATATATAAATGTATATATATTTTATCTATCTATCTATCTATCTATCTATCCATCCATCTACATATGGTGGCTATACTCACATAATAAATGTTTATATTTCTCTATCTATATCTATCTATCTATCTATCTATCTATCTATCTATCTATCTATCTATCTCTATTCATCTATCTATATATGATGGCTGGACCATATCTATATGTCAACAGAATTGGCAACATCCATTTCTACAAACTAGCATTCTGGTGTAATCTGAACATGTATGCATGCATAGTCAAAGGAACTGAGGCACATTGGCAAAGGGATGTCCGTGTGTATGTGTGTGTACACGTCCTGAAAGTATTTGCTTTTGTTGAATGTGCTCAGTAACTCATGTGAGGAGATGGACTGAGTAGGCCTACATGACTCCCTGGACACCCTAGCTACAGGAAACTATCATTACAGTACATAGAGAGATAGGTCCAAGGTAAAAACAAGTTTTGGAAAAGAAATGACTCTGAACACCGGAAGGTAGATTTTAGGCTCTGAGAACTATGTTAGTTTCCTAAATCCAAATGTCTATTCTCCATTAAACTTAATAATAAAAATACAGAATTTAATTTTGAAAATTTTGCTGTCCTGTGAGGGAGAGGCAGAAGGCAGAATAGATTTTACTCCTTAAGATCTGGACTCACACGTGACCCTCTCTTTCAAGACTTCCATCAGGCTCTTCCTGGGAATAAAATCTAGACTTAGAGGGCAAGTTTGAAGTCAGAAGTCACAAGTTTAGAGATTCTGAGAAACATAAGAAGTCACATCCCTCTTTTCTCTACTTGATTGAATGTGTCTTCCCAAAATTCTTAGGTTAAAACCTCGGCCCCAATGTGCTAGTATTTGCAGGTGGGGCCTTTGGGAGGTGGTTATGTCATGACAGTTCCACCCTCATGAATAGGAACAGTAGTATCCTTATAAAAAAAGGCTCAGAGAGATCCCTTGCCCCTTCCACCACGTGAGGGCACATCAACAAGGTACCAACTGTGACCCAGGAAGCAGGTCCTCGCCAGATGCCAAATCTACTGGTGCCTTCATTTTGAATTTCCCAGACTCTAGAACTGCAAAAAATAAATTTCTGATATTTACTTGCTCCCCAGATTATGATGTTTTGTTATAGAAGTCTGGACTAAGACATCTCCTGGGAGTTTCTCTGTGCATGTGTGTGCATGAGTACGTGTGTGCGCGTGTGTGTGATGGGGATAAGGGAATGTTCTCAAAGTATTTTTATTTCCTATTAATATAACAAAGGAATCAAGTCCAAATCTAAGTTTTTACATGGAGTTAGACAGATAGCCCATTTTGAGATGCACAGAAACACCGAGACTCCTGGAAACTCCTAAGAGAACATCAGAAATGGAATAGTCTTATCTGTCTTTGTGACATCTCTGTAGAGATAAGACAAATTTCCAGCTCTAATCTTTTTCACATTCTTCACTGTTTGACCTAAAAAATATATCTTTGAAATATTCATAAAACATAACCATGGAGAGCACATAATTTATTGTCCAAACAGAGTAAAGGAGGTGCTATCACTAGTCATGTTTCTTCTTCCTGTTTTCCCTCCTTCTCTTGTTTTTCTTCTTCCTTTATTAAGATTATTGTTGAGCACCTATTTTGTGCTTAGAGGAGAGGAACAGTAGTATCCTTATAAAAGAAACCTCAGAGAGATCCCTCGCCCCACCTCCACCAGCAACCATGTTGATCCTTTCTTAGGTATCCGCCCTCAAGGAGTTTGCAAATTTAATGAAAGAGAAAGATGTTAATTGATATTTTTTGAGGCAGAGAATCACTGTGTCACCCCAAGTAGAGTGCCGTGGCATCATAGCTCACATAAACCTCAAAGTCCTTGATTTGAGCCAGCCTCTTACCTCAGTCTCCCGAGTAGCTGGAACTACAGGTGCCCACCACCATGCTCAGCCAGTTTTTCTATTTTTACTAGAGATGAGGTCTTGCTCTTGCTAAGACTAGGCTCAAACCTGTAAGCTCAGGCAAGCCACCTGCCTTGGCCTTCCAGACTGCAAGGATTACAGGCGTGAGCCACCAGGCCCAGCCAACAGTTCTTTCAATATATGGTTCTTGAGTGCCTGCTATGTGCCTGATGTTATTCTAGATCAGTGGTTCTCAACCTTCCTAATGCTGTGACCCTTTAATACAGCTCCTGTGGGTCACGACCCACAGGTTGAGAACCACTGTTCTAGACACTAAAGATCCTACAATGATCAACATTAGTAAAGTCTCTGCCTTCATAGAATTTAGAAATAAATACATATAACTGCATAATTATAAACTATGATTAATTCTGTGAAGGAAAGGTATACAATTCTAGAAAAACCAAATAACACCCAGTGTTAGTATGGGGCAGTAGAAATGACTCTTCAGAGGAAATGAAGTTGGAGTGCAGACGAGTGTGCATATTTATTAATGAAGGGGAGAGAGAGAACCTTTCAGGCAGAGGGAGTAGTGTGTGCAAAGGCCCTGAGGCAGAAAGAAACATGGTGTCTTCAAGAAAGCAGAGACAGCAGTGTGACTGGAGTGCAAGTGCAGGGTGGAGGTGAGGATGTGAAATGAGATGAGTCTGGAGGATGCAGGGAGAAGACCTCAGAGAAGTTTCTAGGCTCGGATAGGCATTACTTCCCACTCAGTTGCCCAGGGACAGGGCATGTTCCGAGATAGCTTTGGAATGCTGCAGCATGGAGGCATCTAGCAAAGAAGCTGCACAGAGCTCTCAAGAAGATGAATTTGAGTGGAGCCTCCCATACAGACCTTGTTGCTCTGATAAGACACAAACCAGTCAGATGTTTTCCTGTGTAGCTGCACATAGGAAAGGAAGTGGCAGTGGCAACTGGTGGCACAAAAGTCTGTAGTCATGAAAAAAGAAAAGATGTGGTCTCAGATGAACTGGCATAGATCTCTCCAGAGGGTGCTGTTTATATTCACACACTTGTTCAATAATATTTATTGAGCCCCTGTAATGAGCCAGAAACTTCGTTACCCTCTGAAGAATTAGCCACTGCCATAACAGATGCCATTGCTGCCAACAAACTAATTACATACTATGTGACAGAACAGATCTATGTGCCATTTTTTAAAGAGGAACAATGAAAACATGAATCTATCACAAAAGTGATAAGGCATCTAGACATGACAACCCCTGAAGAGAGTTGAAGATTTGAAGATTAAAGGTCAGCAGGATGATTATCTTTCTAATCTCCATAGAAGAGGATGCAGGAGTATTCTGTTTTATTTCAGCAGGTGGGACTTACAGCAGGAGATGAGTGTTCTAAAGAGGTCGGTTCTGATGCACAGAGTAAAAAGAGTGTTTTCATAGGTAGGAGAGTATTGGTATGCGGTAAGGTCTCCATTCAAGGGAAATCCTGAAAGTTTGATGCGGTGGTAATAGGGTAGCAGGAACTGCCTGTGGAGAAGGAAGATGGGTTGGAAATTTACAGTCTAGTAAGGGCTGCAGACACCAGCGTACTTAATGCAAAGAAGTAAATCTAAGAATGGAAAGTAGTGAGACTGGATGGTCGGGTGTGCAAGATGCAAGACTCAATCTTCCTGGCTGCGTTCCTCATTGCAGGGGAGACTCCAGGTGACAAGACATCCTCTCTAGTTAGGGGACAGGAAAAGTATTCTAGCAGGGTGCTCTGCTGTTGTATCTGCAAATCTTTTGCATTTGACACTTTACAACAATAAATTCTTTTGTTTTAAGCCTCTGATTCTATTAGCTAATGTTTAAGCCATAGATTCCGCTCCTTAATGAAAGCCTGATGATAAAGTTCATTGGTGATGCTTATTATGTTTGAGACTGTCCTTAATCCAAGGCCAGACCTCGTTCTGAAGTCGCTTTCAGAAGGGAAGACAAATTCTTCCCTTCTTAATAATGGAGATCTGGCAAGGATAAGCATTGTCATTGTTAAAAGGATTTACTGTTTATGTGCTAATTTTAGATCCTTGAATGAGACTAGCTATTTTTAGAGTTATTTCCATTTTAGAAATAAGAAACTTGTTTTTCAAAGAAGCAAGACTTTTGTTCAATAATCCACAGAAAGGGCGTGTATGCATTAGGATAGACCGGATTAGGTGGCTGGAACACACAATCCCCAAGTCTTAGGGATGGCAAATAATAAAAGTTTGATTCTTTTTCTGCTGTTGAGTGTGGTATCGGGGTCCACTGGAATGCCTGCTGTGTGTCATTACAGTCCTCACTCTGGGCCCAGGTTGATGGGGCAGCTATAATTGGAATGTTGGCCAACAGACACAATCACAAAAGAAAAGGAGAATGCATCTGCTCTTAAATCTGCTGTTCAGAAGTGACTCACCTGACTTGTGCTCATGTTTCATTGGCCAAACTTAAGCCACAGCTAACTTTAAGTGAGTGGAAAATTTGATCCTACCATGTGTCCTAGAGTGAAAACTAGACTATCCATGGATAGCCTGAGACTGTCATAGTGCTGGGGTGGGATTCTATCTCACTTCCTCTGTCTCAGCACATCCACGTCCTTGTCACTGAATTCATTGCCTCTTTCTGCCACGTGTAGAGTCCAGGATTGATGTTAGCATAAGCTATCTGATGAGCTAGAAAAATCCTTTGTTGACATTCATCTTTTTGTTCTTTGATTTTTGTGTGTGTTTTCCAAGAGTACAGCCTTTTGGACATTGACATAATTTAGTCTCCCCTTCCATGTGACAGTATGGTCTGGCCAGGAGACATTGGACTAGGCTCCTCTGAGAAGGTTTAACTATTATAAACCTTGTTATATTTTCCCAAGTGAATTGTTCAAAGATTTACCTTGAATGCAAGTTCAAAGGAATGATAGTTCTTCTCTCCACAGAGGAAACACATTCCATCTGCCACCGAAACATCCTTCCAGCTCCACCACCAGCCCACTCACAAAATACTCAAACATTGTCCCTTACTGTTCCCAAATGCCATTTTTGATCCTGTGAACACTGTATCTTCAAGAATCTCCAGCCTGAGCTGCTTTGCTTTGTTGTTGTTGTTTTTTTTCCAAGCGATTTGAATTATTGCAGACAAGAGAATTCTGAAGTTCCTCCTTTCTCTAATCATTTAATCCCAAAATTCTTAGTAGCAGCAGCAGCAGCAACAGAGAGAGAAACAGTAGCAGCTGAAAGAGAGAAATCAGATATTTTTTGAGAAGTCACACAATAAAAATATTAATAAGCAGGCAAACATTGGTAGGAGTAAATCATAACAAAACCAAGAAATGTAAGTAGCAATAATTTCTACTAAACTCAGGACCAATAGGTAGAGAATTTCTGGCCAATATCCTTTTTACTTTTTTGCCCCCAATGTCACAGATGTCTAGATGAGGTAGGTAGAATTGTCAAGTAAACAGGAGATGCATGTCTTTGTTACACCTTGTTCTGTGGCCCCTTGTGCCACAAAGCCTGTTGGAAGAGCAAATATGATTAGTGCTGGGTCACCTATATATGTTAATCAATACTGTATTATTTCTGTAAGTTAAGTGTTGCTATCCAATAAAGAGTTGAAGATCAAACAGATAAAGAAATTTGCTTAGGACTACACAATTAGCAGAACTATAATTCAAACCCAGACCTGACTGACTCCAAAATGCAGTTTATCCTCTGTTTGTTTGTTTTAATACACATTGTTGCTACTTCCTGAGCTCATCCCTGAAAGGGCTAGCCAATAATCTAATCAAAACATAATTTTCTAGAGAAATGCCAACGAGAGCTACAATAGAATGAAATTGCCACACCAGGTGGCCCAATTTACTGGATGTGGCTGAAGCATGAATAATATATTGTGGCATTCTGGATTTAGGTGATTATTTGCTACAGAAGAAGATCTTAGAATAGGATCTCCACATAGGTTCCATTTTGAATATGTGCAGTGCACAACTTGAACAACTGTACATGACAGTTATGCCCAGACAGATTATTGAGAAATGTGGGAGAACTTAATTTTCAAGGGATGGATACAGACTAGAGCTAGCATGGGCTTAGGGTTAAGCCAAGCCTCTTGGGTTGAAAGCTGGACTCTATTACTAATGAGAGTAAACTGGCAATTAGGAAAGATACTCACAGTTCCTTCCTATACATTAAGTAAACACATGTGATATAAACATCCAACATTTTAAAGTAGATCAATCATTGCTAAAGATGACCATGTTTAATTACTTGGAATCATAAATCTGTAGATGGGACAAGGGCCAAAATAGATTATTTGCTAAGCTTCTTGGTAATGTCTGAGCTTAATCTTGAAGGATATGTGTAAGTTAGCCATGAAGAGGTTGGGAAGGACCCGTTAGCAAAAGTGCAGAGTGTGAGCAGAAGCATAGAAACAAAGAAAGGACACTCCTCATTCCAAGAGTATGTAGTTCAGTATGATGAAAGGAGGCTATGCTGAGACATGACACTGAAAAGGAAAGAGGAAAGGATGTGAAGAATCCTTTATGTTATGCAAGAGAACTCAGACTCTATCCAAGGGCAACCAGAGGTCAAATCAATGTTCCAAATAGAGGAATAACTTAATCAGGTTTGTGGCTTATGTAGACATTCTGACCATAGAAAACTGTTTTGGGGGTATGGGAGAGGCTGCAGACTGGCCAGAAAGACCAGCGAGGAAAGTTGCAGGCATCCAAACCCAAGATGGATTAGGGCAATGGGTTATGGGTAGGAAGACAAAGAGAAGGACAAAAAAAATTTAAGTAATAGTCTTTCAGTACTTGGTGATTCACAGAATGGCAGTTCAGGAGGGAGTAGCAGAGTCCAGAGGCATCTCTGCTTGGGGGAGGATAAAAGAGGGGAAACATTCAAACAAATGAGGAAGAGTAGTAGGCTGAGGAGGGTTGGGAGGGGGAATGTGATAAATTAAGTTTGGGGTGTGCTAAGCTTCCCAGGGGATGTAAGTGGAGATGCACTGTAGGTCAGGTGCCCATAAGAGAAGTATGGGATTTGTATCTCTGAATAGGGGGTTGGGACTCATCCAAGCACAAGCCATGGTAAAAGGCTCATAGTAGTGCTGAGGTCATTTGGGAAGAGTGTACAAACGGAGAAGTTGGCCAAGGATATGACCTTGGGAAATACCAGTGTGTGTGAGATGGGCAGAGAAAGAAAATTCTGAGAAAGGAGGTATATAAGGAATGGCTAGAGAAGGAAGAGTGAATGCCAAGGGGAGGGAAAGAGAGCCAAACATGGAGCATACAACACAGTTCAGTTACAGAGAAGGCAAGTCACATGATGGAACAATTTTAAGCCCAGTTGAGGTGGGTAGAAGCCATAGAAAATTAAGTAATAGGTGAAGACAGTGAGTATAGATCATTCTGGTATTTTCCAACCTATCTGAGTATAAGGACCTTTATTAAACTTAAATGAATATGTAAATTCCCACAAGATAGCCACTATACCTTGATTTCAACAGTTGCCTCTTTCAACTTCTCTGTCTTCAACCTGTGTGATGTGCCAGACTCCAGATGTTCCCGGCTCAGAGTTGACAATTCACTGCGCTGCTCTTTTGAAGAAGAGTCCATGTGTGGGAAAAGTAGAAATGTATCTAAATGTTGATTCTGTCTTTTCTCCCCTAAGATGAAAGGAATAGAACATATTTATACACCAGCAGCCTTGAATACTTTTGTTATCTTTAAAACCTGAGATAGATTTACCTATCGTATCTACAGTTCTCACAGCTGTGAGAAGATGTTACTACCGCTGTTCCTAATTCCCTGCCCAGCAAATACAAGTGGGAAAATAGGGTTTCAAAATTATGATTTAATGGTAATAACTATGTAAAGTAAAATGTGAAGTTTTACTTCTATCAATAAACAATCAAGTACTTGTGTGTTTAGAGGTAAACAACTCTATGTAGAAAGTACTGAAATAAGAGTTAAAATAGTTAAAGTTATTTTAAAAGAGTTATTGGCCTCAACTAATCATTTTGGAAAAAGAATCATCATTATTATTTCTAAATGACCATGGTTATTCTTGGAAAAAGATTAGGAACCAGAAAACACTGCCTACCACCTCCACCCCTGGACCACCCCTACAGGGATTTGTGCAGCCACCTACAGGGGTCTCATACCCCTGAGGGAGCAGATTCTGTTTGGGGGCAAAGTGCCATAATCTATTAGAGCCTCAATTTCTTCCTCTTTAAGGGGAAAGAATCATCTTTATCTTCTAGAATTATAGGCATTCCTGACGTTAGCTGTATTAAGTTCTCACGTTGAGATTAATGGCTCATTGTAAAGGGAAAATCTTAGCTGTATAATGGAGTGATCAAACTTAGCATCAGTAATCATTGAGCCACCTGACTTTATGTCTTTTCTGAAAGAACAGGGAATACTCAGCATCACCATCAAAGTGCTCTCACAGAAAACCACTTTTGACTGGAATTTAATCAGGCTTCTAGGCATCATTTCTAGATTAAATACAAGCAGTTGAGAAAACAGCTAAATGCCATCAGGAAGAAACTATGAGGCAAATGCACATCGCGAACATATCTGAGGGCAACTGACCTGTTCTCTGCAAAAAGTCCAGGTTATGGAAAAAATTGTGTGGGAGGGACTTCTGCAGAGTAAAAGAAACCAGAGATACAACAACCAAGCAAAATCCTAGTCCCCCCTCCCCCAAATCCCTATAAAATATAATTTAGGATCAGTTGAAACAATTTTGAATATGAGCTCCTTATTAAATGATATATATCATTGCTATTAATTTTCTGGATGAAGTAATGCTACTGAGATTACATAGACTAATACTTTTATTTTTAGGAGACACAGGTTGAAATATTTAGCAATGAAGTATCCATAATATCTATAATCCATTTTTAGGGACAACTATAAACATACATATATATGTATGTAGATAGAGATATATAAAATAAATATGGCAAGACAATAATTATTGAATTTAGATGGTGAGTATGTGAGGGCACTTTTTTTTCAAGTGTTCTGTAAGCTTGAATATTTAATAATAAATGCTTGGGAGAAAAATGGAAAGAAGTCACTTCGTAAGATGACAACAAAACTGATCTAATCCAAAAGAAGCAAATTTAGCAGGAAAGTCTCAAAATCTTTATCATATGTAAATTCATAAGTGATTTAAACAAAAACATCTTGGCAAGCCAAGCATTTATCTAGGGATAACTTGATTTTCCTGACTTTGCTCAATTTGTTGAAATTGAGAACTACCCAGGTGATAATAACTCTATTGCTCCCTCTTTTGGAGAGGAATGCAGTTCTGTCTCTGTTTAATTTTTGTCATTTTGGTTCTGGTTATTGTAGAGCAAAAGTAGGCAGACATTTTTCACCCATTCATCCATTATCCATCATTCATTCATTCCAGACAATGGGTTCTGGGGACCATTGCTGTGCCTACCTCAAGGAGCTCGCATCTTAGTGTAGAAAACAGATGTGTGAATAAATTATCAAAATGCAGGACCGTAGAGGATATCAGGAAAGGATATAAAAAATGCTTTGGGAGCTCAAAGAAGGTATCATGCTATCCTGGCTAAAGAATTTTGAGAAAGTCAAATTTAAAAACCAGTTAACAGGAAAAAGCAAGAGACATTATATGTTCTCCCAATTTATCATATGAAGCCATCCTAATAATGTTTACTAAATATTTGTCCATATATAGATAGCACTAAGATAAGAAATAGAAAATGAAAAATTCTCTTGCCTCATTATTTATTCCCTCACTCACTTGTTTAGCAAATAATCACAGAGCACCTCTTATAAACAGCCTGCTATTGCAGGTGATACAGCCGTCGGCAGACAAGTTTCCTCTCTAATGAAATTTACTTTCTAAAAGGGGGAATAAGACAATTTCCAAATAAACAAGTAGAAACAAGAAAATATCATTGCTCTGATGAAATTAACACAGCGTATTTCGATAACTTTAGGTTAGGTGGCTAAAAACAACTTCTCCAATGAAATGATATTTACATCAAAACCTATAGCACAAGAAGCAGTCAGCAGAGCAAAAATTCAAAACATTCTGGGAAAGAGAACAGTTAGTCTAATAACCCACAGGCGGGAGCTGGCGTGGCAGGTCTGAGGACAGAATACCAGCATGAACTGAGAGAAGCAGAAGGGGAGATTGTGCCTACCTGGATCAGGAGAAGGGAGCAAGCTCAGATCACATAGGGCCTTGCAGGCTAAGGGTGGATTTTATTCCAAGGACAAGGAGGGATTTAAGCAAGGAGGCAGACAGGCTCAGATTTATGTTTTGACAAAACTCACTCTGACTGTTGTGTGGAGAGAGAAAGATCCAGATTTTGAGGGATGACAGGGAGTCTCAGAAAGATCCGCAGAGATGATGGTGGCTGAGATGAGAATGACATGAGGGTGTAGGAAGGGGAGCTGGATGTGGGAGGAGAGGGGAAGTGGGAACAAAGTGTGTCACCTGGCTCTAGGCTTGAGCAGTTGAGCTGATGGAGGGTCTTGGCATCCATGGATATGGAAAGACCTAGGCAGGAGAATCAATAATTCCGTTGCAGGGCAGGAGACGGAAACAAGAGTTCTGTTCTGCCCTTCTTATTTGGGATGCAAATCACACATCCAGATGAACAAGTCAAAGGGAGTGGGCTGTGTTATTACAGAAAAATACCCACCCTGTTTATAACATGAATTTAATTGATTTGTTAATATCTGCTATGCAAGTAGAAGATGCATGTGCTCTTAGGACCCAGAAATTCTGCCTTTAGGAGTCCCTACAGAAATTCCTGCACATGTTCACCAGGATACCTGAACAAGGACACTGCAGCATTCTTTGTAACAGAGAAGGGCTGGAAAAAACTTAAATGTCCATTAATAAGAGAATGGATACATGAATTATGCTTTATGCCCATGGTAGAATTCAAATGTAGCTTCTTGAAATGAACTAAATCCATATGTGCTGACATGGGTGTCTCTCATGAGCATGTTGTATGGAAAGAAAAGTTGCATGGTGACAAGGGCACCATGACTGCATTTAAAAAATGTATCAAAGAGCACATAAACACATAAATGTAATAACATCAATGAAATAGGGTACACATTAAATTCAAGAGTGTAGAAGCTTAGGGAGGGAGGATGACGAACTTCATCTGCAACTCTCTAGTTATTTTATTTAAATAAATAGAGGGGGAAAAAAAGCAATAACAATAACCTGACCTGGTTGGTTGGTTTCACTGATGAAATGGGCCATTGGCCGGTAATACATGAACTACATGGACATATCCGGTAAGGAGAGTTCAGGCCACAAAGGAGTTTGTGTTACAGAGCCAACACCAAATACTGATTGGAGCTTATGACTTGGGTTCATTGAACATGAACACCTATGTGCACTTAGGTTGATTGTTGTATCCTGATAGAATTTTAGCAGAAAGATCACATTGGGTCTCAGTAGATAAAAACACAAAGAGTTCCTGGATTGCAATAACAACATTCAAGGTGGGTAAATCTGCTTCCTCACAGACGTTCTAGGTGATTCCAGAGTAACTTTAAGTCACAAAAGATTTCTGTTTGTGATTATATCAGGGCTGTGAAATGTACCACAATAAAACAACAAAGCAAGGATGATGTCGATATGCCCTTTTTTGGTATTCATGATGTATTATGATAATAAATATGTGATCCTTAAATTGTCACAGAACAAACGGAGACCTGGTCAAAATTTCACAATTCAAATTGTTGAAATTTTGTACTTTTGATGGTTTATCTTAGTTTTGATTTTTATCATTTTTCTATAATTCTCCTTGAAGACATCAGACTAGCATGATGGTAGCTTGGCATGGGTACAATGTTATGCTGATAACATGAGGAGGATGAAGATCAACAGGTTCTGCTCAGCATGCCTCTTTTTTCATAAGAAGTGTACTCCCATACAGGTAAATATTTAATAAATATGCCTCTATTAACTTTTAAGTATATTTAGGGTGTCTTGTTACTGATGGTAGTGATTTCGATTTCCTCCCCGAAGATGGTATTATCATGTCCAGTACTTCTCTTCTCCTTCCTACATTTTTTTTAAAGACCTTGACTCTTAAATCTGCCAGCCTTAGAGCAGACTAGTACGTGTATCACATTATCTAAAAGGTTCTGTCTCACTGGGATTATGCATCGTGACTCCTCTGTTTACCCCTCAGTCTGCTACTGGTTAAAGAGCCCACAAACCTGGAGGGCTGGCCAGGATAGAAGAGGAATAAAAGCTGGTGAAATGAGTGTGATTGTCAGACTTAAAAAGATAGCCTTGGGATTAAATATGTTGTGTGCAATGGGATGATATTTTGATGATAAGAACATCATGCGGTATTTTTTGTTGTTGTTCACTATGAGCCCTTGTTCCAAGTTGGCCTGTGTCTTGCATGATTAGTGTCGTTCTTGGACAATTAGAACAAAAGGGGGTAGAAAGAGTTCATCATATGACATAGTGGATATACAACAGTTACAAAATAGAGGATGTGGGTGGAGATGAGTCAGAGACATCCAGATAAATACAAAAGAATTTAAAAATATGGTGGGAGGAGGTAGAGAGAAGATAGTCACCAACAACCTTGGGGATTCTAGAGGAAGGTCATGTGCTTTCAGGAAGGTCTTCTCTGATACTTGGTGATACATAGCAGTGGTGGATGGGAAGAAATTAACAATGCTGAAGTGTACATGAGCCTTGGGAAGAGGATACTGAGGAGCTGAGAGACAGGATTTCTAATACATGCAGAACCCTACATTTGGATGAAGAAGCTACTCTTTTTAAGTGCTTCTCAAATGGCAATATGCGGCCAGAATCAGAGATTCCAGTTTTTTATGCAATTGTTTGTATAAAAGGAGTGAGCAGTCTAGGGACCTGACCAGACGATTCACTTCTCAGTAAAGATCAGAGAGGATCCAGGGACACCAAATGAAATTTATGCCTTCTTTCTCCACAGGATCTAGAAGTCTCAAGATAAAGATCAGGGAGGAAGCAGGACACTGCAAGATAAAACATTGCCTACAACAAAAGGATAGTCATAAATAAATATTTGAGCCACCCCTAAGAGGAAGGTATATTTTATCTATATCCAATATTTAATTTGGAAGGAGACTGGGTGAACTGGAAAAGAGATTGAGCTATTATAAATTTCTAATTCTGGTTTCCCAGCTACCTGGAAAGGTGGGAGAGGGGAGCCCTTGGGGAAAGAATACCACAAAACAAAGAACTTAGATTTCTTTGTATATTTTATGACACAAAGACCTTTATAAAACCAAAAAACCTTACATTTTCTTTATGTGTTTTAGTGCAATGTACAAATTTATGACTCTACTACAAGTTCATGTTGAGAGTTCTACCCACTTGTTAAAAATTGGTGTATAATATGAACATGTTTGCATTCACAGCTCTTTCACATGGATCTTATGACTTCTAAGGAATATATACACCAAGTCCTCTCAAGACACAAAACATTTCATAGCTGAAGATAATTTCTTTGTGTCCCTCCTCAATTATCCACTATACCCTCCTCTCTAAGGCAACTGCTGATCTATTTCCTACATGATAGAAAATGATGGCTTTCATTTTACATATGTGAATCACACCATTTGTACTCTTTTCTCTTTTTTAGTTTTTTTTTTAATGTCAAATTAATATGAGAGTATACATTTTTAGATCATATTGTTCTCACATCCAGGATAAAGTTCCAGTTGTAGAAGAGCCCCTCACCCAGGGGCATGTTATACACCCTCACAATGTGCACATTAGGTGAGATCCCATCTCATGCCCTCCCTCCTTCTGCTAATAGTCCTACCCTTCCCTCTTCCTCCTCCCACCTCCCCCTGCCCCTGTACTGAACTATATTTGTGTTTTATTGTTCATATGAGCATGTTATTATTTATTTATATATTGGTTTCATATAAGTATTGAGTACATTCGACATTTATTTTTTTCATTCTTGCAATACTTTACTGAGAAGAATCTTTTTTAAGGGCTGAATAGTATTCCATGGTATACATATACCACAGTTTGTTGATCTATTCATGGGTTGATGGGCGCTTAGGTTGTTTCCAGAACTTGGCAATTATAAATTGAGCCACATTAAACATTACGGGGCAAATGTCTTTGTGGTAAAATGATTTTTATTTTTCTGGGTAGATAGCTGGTAATGGGATTGCAGGATCAAATGGAGTATGGAGAATCCTCAAAGATCTAAAAACTATTTGTACTCTTGTGTCTGACTTCTTTTTCTTAACAAAATGTTTTCAAGATCCACCTATGTTATTGGGTATATAGTAAATCATTCCTTTTGTTGTTGAGTAGTATTTTATGGTATGAACACTCTATGGTTTATTCATGCTTTTTATTAATGCAAGTTTGAGTTGTTTCCATGTTAAACTACTGTGAACAAAGTTGCTATGGGTGTTCTCAAATATGTGTTTTTATAGACACTTATTTTTATTTCTCTTGGATAAATACCTACAAGTGAAATTGCTGGATTGTGGAGTCTATATGTATTTGGCTTTATAAGAAACTGGCACACCATTTTCCAGACTGGTTGTACCACTTTCCATTTCCACAAGTAATTGAGAGGGTTAGTGCCCCTCCGAATCCTCAGTAACATTTGCTGGTAGTGACATTTTTATTCACAATGGTTCTAGTGGGTGTGCAGTGATTTCTCATTGTGGTTTTAATTTGTATTTTCTGCATGATGAGTGATACAGAGCAATATTTCATGTTCTTTTTGGCCATTCATGTATCTTCCTTTGTGAATTGTTTAATTCTTTCACCATTTCTTTAAACCAGGTGGTTTGCCAGCCTTGGAAGTGTGCAGCTCAGGTCTCCTTTGAGAAAACCTACTTTGGGAAATTTAGTTGACTGACAGTTCCCAACTGCTGCTCCCAGCCGGTGCCTGGGCCAGCGAGGGTACAAGTCTGGCCTACTTCCCTCTGACATGGTTTTCTCTAATGGGCAACATTTGCTCAGAGACTCTGGCTGATATATTTTGAGAATGTGTCACAGTCTGAGGCTCTTCTTAGACAATCTTTCATTCCTTCATAATGAGTATGAACTTTGAAGTCTTTCCTTGCCTCCCTCTCTCCTGCTGTCTGTCTTCATGGGTACTGCACATATTACATTCCTGTACCTCTAATCCTGCTTTGGCACCTGAAGACACAGTTTGGTTCTTTTTTTGTCAGTGACTTATAAAAATTTTTAATATATATATTCTGGCTTTGTCAGTGTATGTATGATAAATATTTTTTGTTCCCAGTGCATGGTTTGCATGCTGATTTTCTTAACAATGACTTTTGATGAGCAGCAGATTGAATTTTGATAAAATACAATTTATTATTTTTTCTTCCTTCTTTCATGATTTTTGCATCCTAAGTTATTAAATTTACTGGCATTCTCTTCATAATATTTCTTTATTATGGTTTTATATTCGAGAATGTGTGGTAACATCTTTCCTTTACTTTGATGTTGGTAGTCTTTTAGCTTATGATCATTTTTTTTGATTTTGGATATTAGTTTTTTTCTAGGTTAATCTAGCTAGAAGTTTATCAACTTTATTGTCCTTTTCAAAGAACTATCTTTTATATTTTCACTGTCATTTAATCATCTTTTACTTCATTGATTTCTATTTTTTTAAATTATTTTTTCACTGTTTTCATTCTCTTTGGACTTAATTTGGTCTTTTTTCTTTGAGCTTCTTAACATTAAAGTTTGGGGCTTTAATTATTAACCTTTCTTTTTTTCAATATATTTATTCAAAGCTATATATTTTCCTTTGAGCAATGTTTTCTTCATATTCTTGTACCCTCACTTGCTTGATATGTTGTGTTTTTCATATTTTATTCTGCTCGTATTTAGTTTCTTATGTGACATTTTTGAGTCATTATTTTATTTATGAAGTGTGTTATTTAATTTCTAAATATTGGATAATTTTCCAGGTATCATTTTGTTGTTAATTTCCAATTTAGTTATGTTGTGTTTAGAGAACATATTTTATATGGCTTTATACTTTAAACACATCAAGACTTTTTTTTCCTTTACATCTCACTTTGTCACCCTCAGTAGAGTGCTATGGAGACTTGTTTTATGATCTAGCATATAGAATATCTTGGTGAATGTTCCATTTTTACTCAGAAAGAATAGGTATTCTGTAGTTCTGGTTGAAGTGTTGTAAAATCATCAATGAGATTTAAATTGGTTGATAGTGTTCATATTGCCTGAGTTCTTACTAATTATTTTGCTTCTTTGTCCTATCAAATATTGAGAGAGGGGTGTTAAAATCTCCTGCTAAAATTTTATGTTTACTTTCTGTTTAGTTTCATCAATTTTTGCCTTATATATTATGAAGTTCTGTTCTTATGTATATAGCAATTTGGTACTATTCATTCTTTTTGAATAATTGACTTAAAATTATTATCAAGTTTTTCCTCAGAGTTTTTCATCTCTGGTAACACTCTTTGTCTCAAAGTCTACTTTCTGTGCTATTAATAAAGACATTCCAATTTTCTTAAAATTAGTGTTTGGATAATTCATCCTTTCCCATCCTATTGCTTTTAGGTTACCCATATATTTGTATTTAAAGTATATATTGTATGGATTCCACATAGCTAACTCAAGTTCTTTTATCTAGTCTGATAATCTCTGCCTTTTAATCAGGTATTTTCAGCCCATTTACATTTCATATAATTATTGTTATGGTTAGTTTTAAGTCTATCATCTTATTACTTATTTTCTCCTTGTTACTTTTTGTTTGTTTCTTTATTACCAACATCTTTTGTTAAGCCAAATCTGTTTTTTAGAATCTCATTTATAATTGATCTTTTGCTTTCATTTACACTTTTAATAAATAGTGTTGTATCATTTTGCAGACATATTAGAACTTTGTAATAAGTATAATTTCATTTACCCCTCCATTTAATGATACCATTATCATGTCTTTTACATCTACAAATGTTTTAAAATCCACAATAAGCCATAATTTTTGCCTTAAAAATATCTTTTAAAAAGTGTCAGAAAAATAGTGTTTGTATTTATCAACATATATTCTATTTATAACAATTTTCATTTCTACTTGCAGGTCTGATTTTCAATTTGGGTAAATTCCTTTGGTTTAAAGAATTTTCTTTACATTTCTTATAGTGCATATCTTCTGGTATCACATTCTCTTAGCCTTCAGTTATCTAAAGACTTTTTTCTTTTATTTTTGAAAGATATCTTCACTGCATATGTAATTATTTTCTTTTTTTTCTGGCTTGTAACATTCCTGATGTAAAATCAATGGTAAATCTCATTGCTATTGCCATATAAATAATGTGTTCTTTTATTCTGGTTGCTTTTAAGATTTTTTGTTATATTTGATTTTTCAGAAATTTGACTGTTTTATACCTAAGTATGTTTTTTATATGTGGATATTTACAGAGTTCATGTTTTCCTCTGCTTTTGAAAATTTTGACCATTTTTATCAGTTTATTTTCCCCCATTTCTCTCTTATAATCTTTGAGGACTCCAAATATATTCATAATAGACCACTCGATATTTTCCCACAGATTACAGTAGATTTGTTCTTTTTTTTTTTTTTGGTGTTTTTTTTTTCTATTTTAGTTATCCAGTTTAGATATTTTCTTTTAATCACTCTTCAAACTTACTGATCTTTCCTTCTCTTTAGTGGGTTTGGTATGTTATGAAGATGATGTAGTGAACATTTCAATTGAATTTTAATTGCAAATACTGTATCATTCACTTGTAGAATTTTATTTTCTTTTTTCTCCTTTAAAGATAATAATCCTTGACTTTGCTTCAGTGAGACTCCTCATCTGTTTATTCATTATGTTCATCTTTTACTTTATGCTTCTGAATTTATTTATAATAGTTTTTTTTTTAATAATTTTATTAAATCATAATTGTGTACATTGGTGCAATCATAGGGCAGAATGTGCTTCATATACAATCAGAAACATTTTGATCGTACTGTGAGAGATAGCCCTCATAGCATTTTCTTAATCACTAT
>CAUYRH010043174.1:0-124379 GCA_963574655.1 Perodicticus potto | reverse complement strand
GTGGTAAGTCAGGATTTATTTACAGGAAAGAATTATAAGTAGAGGAAGAACCAAACCTCCAGGCAAGAGGACCCAGGAGGGGAGCAAACTCTCCTGCTCCCTCTCTGAGGTCCAGCTGAGGTCTGCTTTGGAGGGGAACAGGCAGCTCTCCTGTTCCCCTCTCCGAGGTCCAGCCGAAGTCTGCTTTGGAGGGGAACAGGCAGCTCTCCTGTTCCCCTCTCCAAGGTCCAGCCGAGGTCTGCTTTGGAGGGGAACAGGCAGCTCTCCTGTTCCCTCTCCAAGGTCCAGCCGAGGTCTGCTTCTGAGGGGAACAGGCAGCTCTCCTGCTCCCTCTCTGAGGTCTGCTTCTGAGCTGTTCTCTCTCCGACGTCCTGCCGAGGTCTGCCCCTGAGCTCTCTGCTCAGGGGTTTATACACTCCCAGGGAGTTGTTTTGCCAGAACTTCTTACGGGTGGGTCTTCGTCAGTTACAGCCAGCTGTCCAATGAAGACCCGGTCCCTGGAAACTGACATGATATTGACCAGTTAGATTTGCACGAGGAGCAGACAGCAAGGCGCCAGTGTCTTCCACACAGGTCCGGCCCTTTCGCAAGCTGGTTTCTCCATCCGCCACAGCATAAGCACCGCCAGGGCCAAGGCAGTGGTTGTAGAGCTGCCTTGTCCTGCATCACTGTGAAGTGCGGGGTATCCTGGACCTGCTTTGGGTGCAGGTTGGCTGCCTGCAGATGAGACTCAAATCACCGCACCTGGCCCGTGAGAAAAGTTGCCTATGGCGGTGTCCATTTCCGAAATTTCAGAATATGTCTGCTTCCTGACTGGGATCCTTCCCACTTGAGTGTCTCTCTGGCTTCCTAGCCCCAGCTGTGCTGCTCCAGACGGCACCCCTATCTAAAGTCAAATTCTACTCAGGAGTCCACGCTTCACCAATTTTTCCACACAACACCTAGTTTCCCCATGAACTGGGAATTGTAATCTTCCATGGGGGAGGAGCTGGTTACTGTCGCCACTGACCCCGACATGAGCAGTGGCACAGAGATTTTTCTGGCAGTCTCCACAGCTCCGGATTACACTTTGAGTCCACAGTGAGTCTGCCACTTCTCTACACACCCCGAACTGCCTGTCTACACCAATATTGCCACTGGGAATGATCTAGCCCACTCACGATCTCACCTGTTGTTCCAGGAGAGCTGAGCTAAACGTCTATCCCGTCCGCCATCATGCTCTGCCTTCTAGACCCTGCTGAACTATTGATTTCACTGATCTCAAAAAATCTTCCCAGGCAGGTTTCACAAACTCTCCCTTCAAAAGTTCCTGTGAAGTGTGGGGTATCCTGGACCAGTTTTCAGTGCAGGGTGGCTGCTTGCAGGTGAGACTCAAATCACCAGACCTGGCCCGTGGGAAAAGGTGCCTGTGGCAAGTCACCATTTCTGAAATTTCAAAATATGTCTGCTTCCTAAGCGGCATCCTTTCCCCCTGATTGTCTATCCAGCCGCCTAGCCCTGAAGGTGCTGCTCCAAACGGCACCCCTTTCTGGCCGCCAAATTCTGCTCAGGAGTCCACACTTCACCAATCTTTCCACACAACACCTAGTCTCCCCATGAACTGAGAATTGTAGGGCTCCATGGGGGAGGGGCTGTTTGCTGCTACCTCTGGCTGCTGCTTCAGCAGTGGCACAGAAATTTTTCTGGCAGACTCCACAGCTCCGGATTACATTTCAAGTCCAGCAATACACCACTTTGCTGCACACCCCGGACTGCCTGTCTATACTAATATTCCACACCAGGAAAGATCTAGCCCACTCACTCACACCTGTTGTTCCTGGAGAGCTGAGCTAAACATCTATCCCATCTGCCATCATGCTCTGCCTCCAACTATATATTTTTAAATTTAATATAACATGCAATATTTATTTTTCATCTCTTCAACTTGAATCAGAATGAGTCCTTGATTGGTTAGGTTTGCAGCAGACAGCAGATACTTAGCTTATATTTTTTTAAGTACCATTCACATTTACTGAAATAATTGATAAGTGGGATGCAATTTATTTTGTTCATCTTGTTGTGTAAAACTTTATTACTTGAACTCTTGAGTCATTATTTTATATTGATTCTGAGCTCTTATTTTACACTGGTTGATGCCTACTGTGTTGAACAATGTATATAATGCAGATATGAGTACTTCCTGGAGGGCAGGTCTGGTCTTGATAAATTCCCTCAGCGTTTTCTTGTCTGAAAAAGACTTTATTCTTCACATTACGAACTTAGTTTTTCAGGATACAAAACTCTAAGCTGGCCACTGTCTTGTTTAAGAAGACCGATGACGGGGACCCAATCTTTTCTGGTTTGTCAGATCTCAGATGAGAAGACTGCAGATAGCCTCATGGGATTTCCTATTGGGTTAATTTGTAACTTACTTGGTGTTTTTGCCTTATGGATCTCAAGAATTCCCTCTTCGGGTTAAATTTGGGCAGTCTGATGACAATGTGTCTTGGTGATTGCCACTTTCTTATGAATACTCCAGGTGTTCATTGAGCTTCTTATATCTGGATATTTACATTTCTCACAATTCAAGGGATGTTTTTCTCAATTATTTCCTCAAATAATTTTTCTTATCCTTGCATGTTTTCTTCTCCATGCCCATAAATACCTATGATTCTTATATTTGTCCTCTTTAGATAATGTCATATTTACAATGGGCCTTGTTCATTTATCTTATTTCTCTGTCCTTTATCTTTGACTGTTTTAATTCTAAGGTGTTGCTTTAAAGCTATGAGATTCTTTTTTAGCCTTTTCTGGGATAGTCTTAAAACTTGCCACTGGAATTTTTTATTTCCTTAAATAAATGTTTGATTTCAGAAGCTCTATTTGTCATTATTTTAATAATTTGATTTCTTTAGTGAATTTTCCATTCATTTCTGGAATTTTTGTGTGGTTTCTCTGTGTTGGTTTTCCATTTTCTCTTTGATTTCATTTAGCTTCCTTATAATCCATGTTTGTGATTTTTCATCTGCAATTTTACTATTTTCTTTTTGGTTAGTATTCATTGGTAAAGAACTGTTTCCTTTTGGAGGTGTTCTTTTGTTCTGAATTTTTATATTTTGGAAGTTTTTTTCACTGATTCCTTTTCATCTTCTCACTGGACTGAGTCCTGACTGTACTGAGCCTAGATTGTGGCCCTGTCCCAAGGTCCCTGATAATCAATCCCTGACCATGCCGGTGATAATTCTACTGATCCCTATTTGCCTATGGGGTGTTCAAGCAAGTTTGGTAACCACCTCATGTTGTTTCTGTCCTGTTGTCTTTACCTCTTCCTAGCAGTATAAATTGTGTTGAGCTCTCTATCCTAATATCCAAGATGGGGGTAAAACTTGTTAGTAAAAATCATCCATATCCTGTTTGATTGAGTTGGTAGATGCTACAATGAACTATAGTTACTCTCTCTGTCATTCGTTGATGTTTGTGTGAAAGAGCCAGCTACCGAGATGTTCTTTTGTGCTTATGGTAGGCTCTGGTTCCCCAGGTGGCATACTTGAGATCCAGAAGCTTTAAGAGAGACCCTGTAGTTCCCAGGGGTATGTTTGTTTTCCACCACAGTTTAGGTGTGGGTGTGAGCAAGGCAGATTATACTTAGACTGCAGGAGCTTGAAAGGCTTTGCAAAGCCTCAGTGGAGTTAGACGTTGCTTTTCTAGACACTAGTGGCAGCCGCTGAGATAAAGGTCAAGAGAGGCTCTCCAACCTGGAAATCTGTTCATTGAGGAGGGGGCCTAACATGTGACTTCTAAGGCCCCAGGATAAGATTTTTCATCATTATCCAGTAGGGCAGTTTTTCTATGGGTAGTACTGGGCACTTTCCAAAATTACTCTGTCTTGGACCTCCACAGCATTCTTCCAATAGTCTATCCATGTAGTCTCCCTTACCACCTAAATCTAGCTGTCAAACCTTCCCCCGGGCTGTGTGTCTGATTCACTGTCATATGTTTCTGCAAAATGCTGGCAAGCAGTGAGTTCTCAGATTGTGACCCCCTGTTTCACTACAAACTTGCAAAGGAAGATGGGTGGGCCCCACTCTCTGTGGGGACATCAGCCTGGAGCTCATGGGAGCCAGAGATAAGCAGCCACTTATGACTTTCTTGACTCAAACTGCTCTTGTTGTAACAAGTGGGGGGAGAGACCATGACAAATGGTCAGCTAGTGCACCTAAGTGTGAAGTATTTGTTTGCCATGGAACCAGGAGCTAAGCTATCCCTCTTAATGCCATACTGTTATCCAATATAGGTGTTCTCCTGAATGTGGGAAGGATGTGGTCCCAGATCCCCATTACTGAGAACCCCACCACATTCTTCCATTAGATCACGTCCATGTGGATCTCTCATCCATCTGAGTCCAGTTCACATAGTTCTCCCCATGTGTCGTTGCAACCCTCTGAAATCTTGTGAGATCAAGGGAGTTCCTAAATTGTGCACTCCTATTCCACCACAAGTCCTCAAGGTAAGACGTTTGGGCCCCACTCTGTGGAGATCTCAGACTAAAGTTGCACACTCAATGAAAAGAAGTGTCCATTTATGAACTTCTTAGTTCAGTCTTCCCTTGTGGTTGTAAAGTGTTGGGTAACAACCACAGTTGGTCAGTCTAAGTTCATACTTCTTTTTTGGTTGCAGGGGTCAGGGAGGGTAGGAGAATAGGAAGTGTCTGGAGGGAAGAAATCTGGCACCCCAGTCTTTTGTGGCACTCTCCCAGTGGGAGTCCCTCACAGAATTATCAAACTCTGGGAAGATGCCATTTCACCCTATTCCTTCTTTGCCCCTATTCTTGGGCTCATAGAAGGTGAAAAGTCTACAGTCAACTTGGTGGCCTGAACTTCACTGGAAGAATGTAGGGAATGAGAGAGTAATCATCCTTTACCCTTTTGCTAGCTCCAAGACTCTCTGGGAGGATCCAAACAAGACCAATAGCTTTTCTTTGTCTTTTTCTTTCTCAGCTTTACAAGTTTTCTCCAGGGGATTCCCAGCTGTCTCTGTTGTCTTTTTCTGTGATCCACACCTGAGCTATGACTGTTATCTCCTCTCGTATATCCTATGTTCTACCTTCTCTCTTGGATGGTCTTGGAAGTGATGTCTCTAATTGGCCATCATTATTTCAATTGGAATATAGTTTAATGCAAAAGTAAATAATATTTGAATGTCTTTGATAAGACTCATGGGTGCCCTTCTTGTTACCTATGACAAAGCCAGACATAGGCCCTCCAAATTATTATTCTTTACCTCAACTCAAAAGAGATTCATTTAATTCTTTCCCCTTATTAATCTATTGGAAGAAAATACTTGTTAAAGGAATGGATCAAATTTTTGTTATTTTTCTCCCCTTACCTCAAGTCTTTCAACTTGGAACGACCTTCAGATAGAGTAACTTAATGGGTTACTCCACACATCAGTTGTTTCTAGGCTTCTTCTTCCTTATAAAGAAAAAATCCCTGTTATGTCTGACTTTTGTAGAATTTGCAAGAATTATGATGGGAGTGTTCTTCCTATTGCACTAGTATATCTGCCCTTATTGTAAAAATATTTGGGAATAAATCTCTGATTACATAAGCCTAGATTTTTTTTTCTTTTTTACTTTGCAAAGTACATGAAAGAAGCAGACCTACACAGTCATAAAATGGCATTAGTGTATGATTCCTTTTAATGCAGAATAGAAAAATGCATAATTGCAAAGAGTAGATTAGTGGTTTCTAGGGGACAATGAAAGCTAAAGGTAGATGAATGGTTTCTAGTGGATGATGAAAGAGAAAAATTGACAAGAAGTAGAAACATGCAGGCTCGGCGCCTGTGGCTCAACAGGCTAAGGCGCCAGCCACGTACACCTGAGCTGGTGGGTTCGAATCCAGCCTGGGCCTGCCAAACAACAATGACGGCTGCAACCAAAAAAAATGGCCGGGCGTTGTGGCGGGCACCTGTGGTCCCAGCTACTTGGGAGGCAGAGGCAGGAGACTCGCTTGAGCTCAGGAATTGGAAGTTGCTGTGAGCTGTGATGCCACAGCACTCTATCCAGGGTGACAGCTTGAGGTTCTGTCTAAAAAAAAAAAAAAAAAAAAAAAGTAGCAGAAACATGCAAACCAAACCATTCTGAGATATCACCAAACTTCAGTCAAATTAGCCCACATCACAGAGTCTCAAATCTGCATATGCTGGAATGGATGCAGAGAGAAAGGAATACTCACACACTTCTGGTGGGATTTCAAACTAATACAACCTTTATGGAAAGATGTATGGAGAATCCTCAAAGAACTAAAAGTTGACATTCTATTTGATCCTGCAATCTCATTACTAAATGTCTATCTAGAAAATATCACTTTAGCACAAGGCTATTTGCACCAGAATGTTTACTGAAGCTCAATTTGCAGTTTCCAAGAGGTAGAAGTAACTCAAGTGTCCGTCAACCCATGAGTGGATTAAAAAACTGTGGCGTATATATACCATTGACTACTATTCATCCATTAAAAAGATGGAGACTTTACAACTTTTGTGTTTACCTGGATGGAGTTGAAACACATTCTTTTTAGTAAACTATCACAAGAATGGAAAAGTAAGTATCCAATGTGCACAACATCAATATGAAACCTATATATAAACAAATGATCTCCCACAAAAAGAGAAAAAAAATATATTCTACCAGGGGACAGGGGAGAAGAGGAAGGGGAGACAGGTGAGGAGGTAGGGCTGTTCACAGAATCTCACCTAAGGTACACAATAGGAGGGTGTTCAGCACCATCACCACCCCAGTGAAGGACTCAACTACAACTTGAAATTTCCCTTGAACTGAAAACAATATAATCTAAACATTTTTACCCCACACTAACTGAAATAAATCAAATAAAAAAGAATTATTAATAACAAGTAACAGCCATGAGGTTTCTTTATTTTTTCTTGTTTTTTTTTCCCAGACAGATTTTCAAGCTGTTGGCCTGAGTAGAGTGCCGCGACATCACAGCTCACAGTAACCTCAAACTCTTGGGCTTAAGTGATTTTCTTGCCTTAGCCTCCCAAGTAGCTGGGACTACATGAGCCTGCCACAACACCCGTCTATTTTTTTTGGGGGGGTGGGGGCGGTGTTGTAGTTGTCACTGTTGTTTGGCAGGCCCAGGCTGGATTCGAGCCCATCAGCTCTGGTGTATGGTGCCCTAGCCGCTTGAGCTACAGGCGCCGAGCTGCCATGAGGTCTCCTTTTGGAGTCATGAAAATTAAAAAATATACATATATATTCTGGGATAAAGTAGTGATGAACTCTCTTTTGAGTGCTAGAAGTGAAAATTTGCTGGTAAACGATTTTTCATTCGAGAGAGAGAGAGAGAGAGAGAAGTGCTCTATTTTCTATATAGGGTAGTTTCAACTACCAGTTAATACTGCTGGAATGAACCTCCACCTCCCACACTCAGCAGTAATGTCATTTAAGTAGGTGGATACTTAAGAAGGTGGTGCAAAGCGGAAGTCATCATCACTAAACATTACATGGCTAGGTTCTGGTATGAGCTGAGCCAGCTCCCTACCCCCACCTGACATTAGAAGGCCAGGAGATGGTGAGGGGTGAAACATAATTGGTACTTCTGTTTTGGAACTGGGCTCAATGAGAGTTGAACATCAAATTTCATTCCACCAGCAAAGTAATTGAATGATGAATGAGGCAGCACCAAGAAGTTACATGATTTTACTAGGTAATTCTACCAAACATTAAAAATACTGACAGTTTTTTTGTTTAATATTTTGAAGTTTTGAATTGATATGAGAGTATATATAACAATGATACATTGTTTGCATTTGTAAAGTCCAAGTGGTAGTTGTGACCTTCACCCAGGAAGCATACTATATACACATGCATTGTACCACTTAGGTGTGAACTTAACAAACTCTCTCCCTACACTTCCTTCTTGAATTAATTGAGTTTTTCTCTCATGTGAGAGCACATTGTTATTAATCTACAAGTTTCCAATTAGTATTAAGTATATGTGATGCTTCTTTCTTTTTCTTTTTCTTTTTTTATTAAATCATAGCTGTGTACATTAATGCAATCGTGGGGTACAATGTGCTGCTTTTATATACGATTTGAAATATTTTCATTGAACTGGTTAACATAGCTTTCATGGCATTTTCTTATTGTGTACAGACATTTATATTCTACATTTAGTAAGTTTCACCTGTACCCTTCTAAGGTGCACCGTAGGTGTGGACCCACCAATTATTCTCCCTCCACCCATCCTCCCCATATTGCCCCTTTCCCCATATTCCTGTGCTGTAATTGGGTTATAGCTTTCATATGATATATAAATTAGTTTCATAGTAGGGCTGAGAACCTTGGATACTTTTTCTTCTATACTTGAGATACTTTGCTAAAAAGAATATTTTCCAGCTCTATCCACATAAACATGAAGGAGGTAAAGTCTCCATCTTTCTTTAAGGCTGCATAATAATCCATGGTGTACATATACTACAATTGGTTAACCCATTCGTGGGTCGATGGGCACTTGGGCTTTTTCCATGACTTAGCAATTATGAATTGGGCTGCAATAAACACTCTGATACAGATATCCTAGTTATAATGTGATTTTTGTTCTTCTGGATATATACCTAGTAGAGGAATTATGGGATCAAATGGCAGTTCTAGTTTTAGATATCTAAGTATCCTCCAGATATCTTTCCAAAAGGACTGTATTAGTTTGCATTCCCACCAGCAATGTAGTAGCGTTCCCTTTTCTCCACATCCACGTCAGCTTCTCTGGTTTGGGGATTTTGTGATGTGGGCTAATCTTATTGGAGTTAGATGATATCTCAAAGTTGTTTTGATTTGCATTTCTCTGATGATTAAGGATGATGAGCATTTTTTCATGTGTCTGTAGGCTGAGCACCTGTCTTCTTTGGAGAAGTTTCTCTTCAGATCCCTTGCCTACCCTGAGATGGGATCACTTGTTCTTTTCTTGCTAATACGTTTCAGTTCTCTGCGTATTCTGGATATTAAACCTTTGTCAGAGACATAACCTGCAAATATTTTCTCCCATTCTGAGGGCTGTCTTCTTGCATTACTAACTGTGCTCTTGGCTGTGCAGAAGCTTTTTAGTTTGAACAGATCCCAGTAGTGTATTTTTGATGCTGCTTCAATTGCCCAGGGGGTCCTCCTCATAAAATATTCACCCGAACCGATTACTTCAAGAGTTTTCCCTGCACTTTCTTCTAGTATTATTATAGTTTCATGTCTTAAGTTTAAATCTTTAATCTAGTGAGAGTCTAACTCAGTTAACAGTGAGAGGTGTGGGTCCAGTTTCAGTCTTCTATGAGTCGCCAGCCAGTTCACCCAGCACCATTTGTTAAATAGGGAATCTTTTCCCCACTGAATGTTTTTAATTGGCTTGTCAAAGATCAAATAACAGTCAGTAGCTGGGTTCATCTCTAGGTTCTCTATTCTGTTCCATACATCTGCCTCTCTGCTTTTGTGCCAGTACCATGCTGTTTGATCACTACCAATTTGTAGTATAGTCTGAGGTCTGGTAGCGTGATTCCTCCTACTTTGTTTTTATTTCTGAGTAATGTCTTGGCTATGCAAGGTTTTCTCTGATTCCATATAAAACAATGAATTATTTTTTGAGATCTTTAAAATATGACAATGGAACTTTAATAGGGATTACATTAAAATGTATATGCCTTTGGGTAGTATAGACATTTTGACAATGTTGCTTCTTTCCAGCCATGAGCATGGTATGTTTTTCCATTTGTTAACATCTTCAGCTATTTCTTTTCTTAGAGTTTCATGGTTCTCTTTATAGAGATCTTTCAAGTCCTTTGTTAGGTAAACTCCCAAATATGTCATCTTCTTTGGCACTACCATGAGCAGAATAGAGTCCTTGACTGTTTTTTCAGCTTGGCTATTGTTAGTATATATAAAGGCTACAGATTTATTTATGAGTGTTGATTTTGTAACCTGAGACACTGCTGTATTCCTTGAGTTTTGTAGTAGAATCCTGGGTATTATCCAGATGTGCAATCATGTCATCTGTGAAGAGTGAAAGTTTGATCTCTTCTGACCCTATGTGGATACCCTTGATCGCCTTTTCTTCCCTAATTGCAATGGCTGAAACTTCCATTACAATGTTAAAGAGCAGTGGAGACAATGGGCAATCTTGCCTGGTTCCTGATCTGAGTGGAAATGATTTCAATTTAACTCCATTCAATATGATATTGGCTGTGGGTTTGCTGTAGATAGCCTCTATCAATTTCAAAAAATGTCCCTTCTATACCCATTTTCTTAAGTGTTCTGATCATGAAGGGATGCCTGATATTATCAAAAGCTTTTTCTGCATCAATTGGGAGAATCATATGGTCTTTGTTTTTTAATTTATTTATGTGCCGAATTATATTTAAAGATATATGTATATTGAACCAGCCTTGAGACCCTGGGATAAAACCCACTTGCTCATGGTGTATAGTTTGTTTGATGTGTTTTTGGATTCTGTTTGCTAGGATCTTGTTGAATATTTTTGCATCAATATTCATTAGTGATATTGGTCTATAATTTTCTTTTCTTGTTGGGTCTTTTCCTACTTTGGGGATCAAGGTGATGTTTGTTTCTTAGAATGTGTTGGGTAGTATTTCTTCATTCTGTATATTTTGGAAAAGGTTGAGTAACACAGGTACTAGTTCCTCCTTACAGGTTTGGTAGAATTCTGATGTGAAGCCAACTGGTCCTGGGCTCTTCTTTTTAGGGAGATTTTGTATAGTTGATGCTATTGCAGAACCTGATATAGGACTGTTCAACATTTCCACTTCATTCTGGCTAAGTCTGGAAGGTGGCGTGCTTCCAAGTATTGGTCAATTTCCTTCAGATTTTCATATTTCTGAGAATAACGTTTTATGCAATATTCATTAAGGATTTTTTGAATTTATGAGGACTCTGCTATTTCATCTTTACCATTTCTGATTGATGAAATTAGAGATTTTACTCTGTTTTTTCATGGCCAGATTAGCCAAAGGTTTATCCATTTTGTTGACCTATTAAAAAAACCAAGGTTTTGATTTATTGAACTTTTGTTTAATTCTTTTGTTTTCAATTTCATTTAATTCTGGTCTAATTTTGGTTATTTCTCTTCTTCTGCTGGGTTTGGGATTGGCATATTCTTCCTGTTCCAACTGCTTGAGATGTCCCATTAACTTGTTAACTTCCCCTCTTTCTGTTCTCTTCAGGAAGGCTTGCAGTGCTATAAACTTCCCTCTTAGGACTGCCTTTGCAGTATCCCAGAAGTTCTGATAATTCATGTCTTCATTATCGTGTTGTTCCAAAAATTTGGTAATTTCTTTCTTAGTCTTGTCTATGGCACAGCTATCATTCAGCATAAGGTTATTTAGCTTCCATGTTTTTGTATGACTATGCAGATTCCTGTTGTTACTGAGTTCCACTTTTATTTCATGATGGTCCAAGAAGATGCAAGGGATGATTTCTATTCTTTTAAATTTGCTGAGGTTAGATTTGTGACCTAAGATGTGATCGATTTTGGGGTATGTTCCACGGGCTGATGAGAAGAATGTGTATTCAGCTTTGTTAGGATGAAACGTCCTGTAGATGTCTGTTAGATCCAAATTTTGAATGGTTAAGTTTAAATCTAAAATTTATTTACTTAGCTTCTTATTGGAGGATCTATCCAACACTGCTAAAGGGGTGTTAAAATCTCTGACTACAATGGAGCTGTAGGAAATCAAGTTGCTCATGTCTGTTAGAGTTTCCCTTATAAAACTGAGGTGCATTTTTGTTGGGCACATAAATCTTAATAATTGAAATCTCATCATATTGAGTATTGCCCTTGACAAAAATGAAGCAACCATCCTTATCTTTCCTTAATTTTGGTTCAGGCTTTGGTTCAAAGCCTATTTTATCTGCAAATAAAATTACAACAACTGCTTTTTTTGGCTTTCCATTTGCCTGGAATATAGATGACCATCCCTTCACCCTGAGTCTGTATTTATCTTTTAAGGTAAGATGAGATTCTTGTATGCAGCAGATATCTAGCCTGAGTTTTTGTATCCAGTCAGTCAACCTTTGTCTCTTTTGAGGACAAGTAAAGCCATTGACATTAATTGAGAATATTGATAGGCCTGGTAGAATTTGGGGTATTGAGTTTTTCGAAAGATCAGTGGACATTTTTAATCCTTTCACCATTTTGAAAGATGGAATTCGATCAAAAGTTTCAAAGACTGTTTACTTTTGTAGTGGAGAATTACGCTGGTCATTTTGGAGGATAGGTCTGAGGATATTCTGGAGAGCTGGTTTATTTATGGCAAATTTCTTCAACATGTGACTGTCATTAAAGTATTTAATTTCTCCATCACAAATGAAACTCAGTTTAGCTGGATACAGGATCCTGGGTTGAAAGTTATTTTGTTTTAGGAGATTAAAAGTCCATGACCACCCTCCTCTAGCTTGAAATGTTACAGAAGAGAGATCTGCAGCCATTCTAATATTCTTCCCCTTGTAGGTTATGTTTTTTTTTTTTTTTTTTTACGTTTGGCTGCTTTCAGAATTTTCTCCTTCATATTAACTTTAGTGAAGTTAATTATGATGTGCCTGGAGGATATCTTGTTCGTGTTGAGTCATGCGGGGGTTCTGAAACTATCTGCTATCTGAATTTCAGAATCTCCTGGCATGTCTGGAAAGTTCTCTTTCATAATCTCATGAAGATGAAGCTCTGTGCCTTCTGAAGCTACTTCGTCGCCTTCGGGGATCACTATAAGGTGAATATTGGTTTTCTTTGAGTTATCCCAGAGCTCCCTGAGAGAATGATCCATTTTTTCTCTCCACTTCTCTTCCTCTTTGAGTGTTTGAGAGCGTTCGAAATCTTTGTCTCCGATGTCGGAAATCCTTTCTCCTGCCTGCTCCAGTCTATTACTGAGGGATTCTACTGTATTTCTCATATCTTGGAAGGCTGCAACTTCTTTTCGAAGTGTGTCTAAATCTTTGGTGATTTTGTCTTTGAATTCATGAAATTCTCGATACATCTTTTGAATTATTCCTAGAATTTCTATCTCCAACTTTACTTCCATTCTGTTGACCTTATTTGCCATCCAAATTCTAAATTCAATTTCTGACATGTCAGCCATCTGTTTGTGAATGGAATCCTCTAGTTTGGCTAGTTTGGCATTCCTTGGGGGATTTGAACTGGTCTGATTATTCATGTTGCCAGAGTTTTCTCCACTGACTCTGCCCCAGGATCGTTTATCACTGTTTACGTAGATGAGCAGGTAAGGTTAAATTGGATTGGAGTCTTCTGGGGTTGTGGTTGACCAGCCCTTCACCAAGGAACTGGGACTGGTGACTGCAGCTTTTGCTCTGCAATTTTGCAATGGACCTCTAGAGGCCTGCTTGGTGTAGCGGGGGTGATGGCTCTGTCTTGTATTCGGCTGATCTCTGTCCAATCCAAATGAATCAGTGACTCTGGGTTTCAGTCTCAGCTTTGGAGAAATACAAGCAACTAGGACATCCCATCCCCCACAGGTAATACCTGGAAGAGAAAAATCGAACCTTCCCACTACAACAAAACCAGGTATCACCTTGGAAGGTCCTCGGGTGATTTGTGCAGGTCAAGAGTTTCAAACCAATTGTTCCAAACAGCACCCACCCTCTAGCTGGAGATTTCAAAAGGTCTTCAGCCACTAGATATTGGGAGTCTACTGGTAGCTCAAGAGTGGCTTGAGGACCTCTGGTGCTCCAAGGAGTCAGGAAGGCCCATCCAGCGGAAGGTTTGGAGAAAGGAGGTTGATGCCTCTTTCCTCACCTTGCTCACCCTTCACTCCCGAACTCTTGTAACCCCTGTCTCTGGTAGCCCCACCAGCAGTCTCTGTGGCCCAGTTCTGTCCAATAAGCAAATATACCAGGGCGATTGGCCGGCCAGAGTCAAAGTAAGGTCACTGCCTTCTCCTCGTGGTTACCGCCTTCTGCCACTATCCAGCAGGAGAAGCTGAAGCCTGCCTGGCTTAGGCACTTAATGGCGGCTGGTGAAAGCGCCACCTGAGCTCAATCTAAACCCGAGAATATCCTGACAGCGGAAGAATTCCTGCCTCAGCCACCGCACCTTTGTTGCCACTGTTCCTTAGCTCTGGTACCCCTATAGGGCGATGTCTGGTTCCCTCTGGAAGACCACAGAGTTGGGGAAATGACTCTCCCTAATTAGACCCCAGCCAGATCACTCTAGTAATGCTGATGTTGGGTGGGAGGTGTCTCTACTTGGGCTCGTGCATCTCAGCAGTTCCTGTATCTCCACCTGTAGTGCAGAGACCCAAGCCTCCACCCGCTGCTGAGATATTCTTTCTCAGGGCCAGGTCAGTCACCATTCCCTCTATGTTTTTCTGTACTGTTACTGGATTCACAGATACAGCACAGCTGCACTGCCTCCGTCTATGCCATGCCCAGTCCTAGCCAAGAAAGGCAGACATTCTGGTCTCTGCAGGGGTTGGACTTCTAGACCACCAGGCCAGGGGTGAAGGGTATACTGGAATTTCAAGGTGGAAGGAAAATATTTGTTCAAAATTCCTGCCAGATAAGGGACTTCCTGGGCTCACAGCAGGGGGCTCTCTGGAGAAGGAGTTCCAACTTCCAGCAATTCCCTCTGGTGGGGTGAGGTAGGAGTGCCTTAGTTCATCAGTCATTTTTAGTGATCCCACAGCAATCAAGCAACTCTCTTAGGGGAGGGGACAGACACACGTCCTCTTGGAGATGAGATCTGTACCTGAAATTTGTTTCCTTGGAGTTGAAGTTTGCCTCAGCAGGGAAGACGTGCAGTTATCTATCTCTTCTCTCAGCTCGGCACCCCTCCTTTGGCTTTGTTGGGTTCTTTCTGGCCTTTATCTCTCCCTCTGGACTGGAGCTTCTGTTGAAAGCTTGCTCCAGTCAACCGTCATCCTCCATCCCCTCTTGTTCTTGTCAAATGTGAAAATTGGAGTTAGGGAAAGTAGCCAACCCAAGGATTTAGCAAAACACAAAACATGTTGAAACCGTACGAGCAAATAAACACACAAAAAGGCTACCAGACACACAAGCACACAGATGCACGAACAATCAGAAGCAACTGGACTTACAGACAAAAAACTACAACAAAAATGATGATAATCATAAAAAATATATAAAAAATATTTAAATAAAATAAAAAGAAATTAAAAAAGAAAAAGCTTTAAAACTCTGATGTAAGCAATCTCAGCAACCATAAGGGAAGAAGAGGAGGAGAATAAAAAATAGTATTAATGAAAAAAAATTAAAAGAAAATTAACAATAACTCTGACAAAAAATGGATGAAATAAGAAGAAAAAAAAGAAAAAGGAAAAAGGCACCAACCACCAAAATATTATTCATATACACACACACACACACACACACACACACACACACACACACACAACTATACCTATGACGGAGGGGTCAACTTTGTTAGGAATATATTTATATTGCAATATACTTTCTGGACAACAGGTGGCACTGTGAGTGGTTCCCAGGCGTATACCAGGTTCACATTTTACTTTGTTACCATGGTTACTCCAGCACCTGGCCTATAGAAGGAGGTGCCTGTGACCGTTGTCATTTCTGAAATTTCAAAATATGTCTGTTTTGTAACTTACTGCCTAAATTCGGCTGTCCTGTTCCAGACAGCACCCCTATCTGACCTCCAAATTCGGTGCAGGAGTCCATGCTTCACCAATTTTTCCACTGGGCTCCTAGTTTCCCTGCAAACTGGGAATTGTAATCTTCTGTGGGGGAGGGGCTGGTTGCCGCTGGTGCCCACCGCCTCAGCAGCAGTGCCAAGACTCTTCTGTCAGTCTCCACGGCTCAGGATAACACTTTTGAGACCAGCAATCCGCCAGTTCGCTGCACACACCCTCCCCCCACCCGAACTGCCAGGCTACACCAATCTTCCCTGCCAGGAATGATCAAGTCCCTTCATTCACACCTGCTGTTCTAGGAAAAGGTGTCCATGGTGTGTCGCCATTTCTGACATTTCAAAATGTGTCTGTTCCTGGGTGGGGTCCTTTCCCATTAACTTTCTATCGCGCTGCCTAGCCCCCTGCCGCTCCAAATGGCACCCCTTTCTGGTCGCCAAATTCTGCTCAGGAGTCCACACTTCACTGAACTTTCCACAAAACACCTAGTTTCCCCACAAACTGGGAACTGCAGTCCTCCATGGGGGAGGGGCTGGTTGCTGACACCTCCCTCCGCTGGCGCCACTTAAACAGTGGCACGGAAATTTCTCCAGCAGATTACATATCTCTGTGTTACACTTCAAGTCCAGCAGTCCACCATTTCGCTGTACACCCCTAGCTGCCTGTCCACACTAACACTCCATGCAGGGAAATGTCCAGCCCTGTCTCTCTCACCTGAAGATTTTGGAGAGTTGTGTTAAACATCCGTCTCATCTGCCATCATGCTCCGCCTCTCTGATGCTTCTTTATCTATTGTTATGAGACTTAGGAGAGTGTTCTCCAAATTTATTTAAGCTGTAATAAGGGATACAAAATATCCAGCTTTTAGGGCTGAATAGTATTACATGGTATACATGTGCCACAATTTATTAATCAATTAATGTGTAGAAGGGCACTTGAGATGCTTCCACATCTTTGTGATTGCAAATTGGGATGCTATAAACATTCAAATCCATATGTCCTTATGGTAAAAAGATATTTCTTTTTATTTTGGGTAGATCCCCAGCAATGGGATTGCAGTATCAAGTGGAATTTCTTTCCATAGATGTCGTACTAATTTTCAGACCCACCAACAGTGCAGGGCTGTTTCCTTCTCACACTCATGCCAACATCTGGTACTTTGGGACCTTGTAATGTGGGCCATTTTCACTGGGCTTAGGTGATATCTCCAAGTGGTTTTGATTTTCATTTATCTAATAATTAGAGACAATGAGCATTGTTTTATGAATTCATTATCAATTCAACTATCATCTTGGGAGAAAGCTCTGTTCATGTCTCTTGCCCATATTTTAATAGGATTGTTTGCTCTTTTCTTGTTGATTTACTTGAGTTCTTTGTAGATTCTGGTTATTAGACTTTTGTAATTGTAGCATGCAATATCTTCTCCTTCCTACTCTTAAGATTGTCTTTTGCTTTGTTGATTGTGCCCTTAACTGTGATGAAAATTTTTAACTTGATCAGATCCAATTTATTTATTTTTTTCTTGTTGCTACAATTGCCTTTGGAGTCGTCTTCATAATTTTTCCTCAAAGCTGATATTTTTAAACATATATAACCTCCTACAGAAAATGTAACACAAAAGAATAATTCTCAACTCATTTTTGTTTGGCAAATGTTATACCAATACCAAAATCAGACAAAGATATCACAAGAAAACAAAATTATGGACCAATAACTGTTATGAATACTGATGCAAATCTACAACAAAGTACTCATAAACTGAATCTAGCAACATGGATAATTATGTACCATGTCCAAGTGGTATTTATTCCAGAATGCAAAGCTTGTTCAATGTTGGAAATTAGTCAATATAATACATGATATTAACAGGCCAAAGAAGAAACATCAAATGACCATATTTATTGACAGTAAAAAAGAACTAGATGAAACCAACACCAATTTATGATGATTGAGAAAAGAAAAACTGGGGGCGAGCAAGATGGTGGACTAGAAACATCTCCCTACTAGCCACTCACAGCAAGGCAGGGGAAAGAAGGCTCCCACCATGTATGGCTGAGAAAATCTACCTGAAGACATCATTTTAAGGGCACAGCAAAGTACATGTGTACCACAGGATCCAGGAAGGAGATCTAGAGCTGCAGAAAACCAGCACTGACAGTGAGTAAATGGGAATGGGCAGCCCACCCTCAGAGGACTGGGGACAGAAAGAGGCTGTCCTGCAGGTTCTTGATATTGGGAAAAACGTCTCATTGGACCTGCCTTGGAGGGCTTAAATGAGTGGGTGGACTAAAACAGTTTCTGGCAGTCAGGTTTGAATGCTAGGTGGGGTGGATCTACCATCATCTTGACCGCTAGCTGGGTCACCATTAGGAATTCCATCTGGCTCCAGGTGCATTGGTACCACTGGCAAACCTGCTGAACTTGGACATCCACTCTTGCAGTGAGCTGAACAGTTCATGCACCTCCAGAGTTTGCTGTAGGGGGCAATATGAGATGTGCCTTATGAGGAATCTGGTGAGAGCTTTAAAATCCCAACCCCATGGGGACTGAATGCTAACAAAACAACCAAGCACTGATTGAGGGTAACTGAGTCAGGAAGACAGTAACCGATCTCCTTGGCAACTATAGAGTGGCTTCCAACATTCAATGTTCACAACAAAACCAGCCTGTGTTCTCCATCTCCTAATACCACAGCACAACCTGGTGTCCATGCAATATATATATATGATTTTTTTTCCTTTTCTTTTCTTTTCTTGTTGTGGTTATTGTTTTCTTTTTATTGTTGTTGTTGTTTATTGATATTATTATTATTTAATTTTTACATTATTCAATAGCAAGGTCTCCCTTGTTTTTGTTATGTTTATTAAGCCCCTTTTATTCTCCCTTTTTTATATCTTTCCCTTTATCTCATTTGGGAGATATTTTTCTACTTTCTCATCTTTCCCACATAAATTTTTCATAAAAAACTAAAATATCCTTTTTATCTTTATCTTGTACCATTGTATTTTTTATTTTATTTACCTTTCTTCTGAGTGGTGGGGGATTCACAGTAGTGTTCTGTTTGGGGAGGGTCATGGCAGGTGTCCGGATCAAGAAGGTCTCAAGTTCATGGTGCTGGGTGTCATACCAGCTTTAACCTTTGGAAAGACAGTACTGGCAAGTCCCAATTGTACTGCTCAATTTTTCTTTCATTTTTGTTGTTGTTGTTGTTGTTGCAGTTTGGCCAGGGCTCAGTTCAAACAATATGGGGCCGGTGCCCTACTCACTGAGCCACGGGTGCCACCCTCTTTTTTTTCTTTTCTTGCTCTTTCTATATTTAGCAGAAATGGGGTCTTGCCTCTGTCTAGGCTGGAAAGAAGCTCCTGTCATCAATAATTCTGCTCTTCCCATCCTCCAAAAGTCCTAAAGTTGTTGGTGTGGCCAGAGCACTTAGCTGAACAACATCATTTCTCCTTTCACACTCTCTCTCTCTCTCTCTTTCTGTCACTCTTCTCTTTTCTACAATGCTTTTCTTTAACTTCCCTTATTTTTTTTTTCTTTCTCTCTTTTTCTCTTCATTCTCCCTGTTCACTCTTTACCCTTCTCTCCCTTTTGGCCTTTTAGCAAGAGACTACTTCAACTCTTGAGCTCTGAGACAAAGTAATCCAAAGTGAAGGAGTCAGTGAGAAGGAAAAATTAGGGAAAGAAAGTGAATAAGAAGAAAGCACATATGAGGAGGAATGAATAGAAAAATTCTGGCATCACAAAAAACCAAAACAGAACAACCTCTCACCACAAGGGTCCATGAATCAGCTACTGCAGAGGACTCCACTTATAAAGAAGTAATGGAAATGACAGAACGGAAATGTAAAACAAGGATGATAATGGCAATAAAGGCAATTGACAAGAAAGTGGAAAAACAGAACCATGGTACTGCGTGTCGCTTAAAGGAGTAGGGTGCCGGCCCCATATACAGGAGGTGGTGGGTTCAATCTCAGCCCAGGCCAAAAAAAGAAAAAAAGAAAAAGAAAAGGAAAAAAGAGCTCAGTTTCATTTATGATGGAGAAATTAAATCCTTTAATGACATTCACATGTTGAAGAAATTTGGCATAACTACACCAGCTCTCCAGGATATTTTCAGACCTATCCTCAATAATGACCAGTGCAATCCTCCACCACAAAAGTAAACTCACTCAGAAACTTTTGATCAAATTCCAGCTACCACAGAGGCGAAATGATTAAAAATGTCCACTGGACTTTCGAAAAATGTGATACCCAAAATTCTACTAGGCTTATCAATATTCTCGATTAATGTGAATGGCTTAAATTGTCTCCTAAAGAAGCACAGGTTGTCTGACTGGATACAAAAACTCAGGCCAGATTTGTGCCGCATATAAGAATCTCATCTTACCTTAAAAGAAAGATATAGACTCAGGGTGAAGCGATGGTCATCTATATTCCAGGCAAATGGAAAACAAAAAACAGTGGGTATTGCAATGTTATTCGCAGATACAATAGGGTTTAAACCAGTAAAAGTAAGGAAGGATAAGGATGGACACTTCATATTTGTTAAGGGTAATACTCAATATGATGAGATTTCAATTAGTAATATTTATGCAGCCAACCAGAATGCACCTCAATTTATAAGAGAAACTCTAACAGACATGAGCAACTTGATTTCCTCCAGGTCCATGGTAGTCGGAGATTTTAACACTCCTTTAGCAGTTTTGGATAGATCCTCCAATAAGAAGCTAAGCAAAGAAATTTTAGATTTAAACTTAACCATTCAACATTTGGATTTTACAGACATCTACAGAACATTTCATCCTAACAAAACTGAATACACATTCTTCTCATCAGCTCACGGAACATACTCCAAAATCAACCACATCTTACAACAAAAGTCTAACCTCAGCAAATTTAAAAGAATGGAAATTATTCCTTGCATCTTCTCAGACCATCAAGGAATAAAAGTTGAAACCAGTAACAACAGGAATCTGCATACTCATACAAAAACATGGACGCTAAATACCCTTATGCTAGATGACACATGGGTCATAGATGAGATTAAGAAGGAAATTACCAAATTTTTGGAATAAAATGACAATGAAGACACGGATTATCAGAACCTCTGGGATACTGCAAAGGCAGTCCTAAGAGGGAAATTTATAGCACTGCAATACCTTCCTCAAGAGAATGGAAAGAGGGGAAGTTAAGAACTTAATGGGACATCTCAAGCAACTGGAACAGAAAGAACATTCCAATCCCAAACCCAGCAGAAGAAAAGAAATAACCAAAATTAGAGCAGAATTAAATGACACTGAAAACAAAAGACTTTTACAACAGATCAATAAATCAAAAAGTTGTTTTTTTAAAAAGCTCAATAAAATAGATTAAACTTTGGCTAACCTAGCCAGAGAAAAAAAGAGTAAAATCTCTAATTTCATCAATCAGAAATGGTAAAGACGAAATAACAACAGCGTCCTCAGAAATTCAAAAAATCTTTAGTGAATATTACAAGAAAGTTTATTCTCAGAAAAATGAAAATCTGAAGGAAATTGACCAATACTTTGAAGCACGCCACCTTCCGAGACTTAGCCAGAATGAAGTGGAAACATAGGACAGGCCTATATCAAGTTTTGAAATAGCATCAACTATACAAAATCGCCCTAAGAAGAAAAGCCCAGGACCAGATGGCTTCACGTCAGAATTCTACCAAACCTTTAAAGAGGAACTAGTACCTATATTACTCAACCTTTTCCAAAATATAGGAACAGAAGGAATACTACCCAACACATTCTAAGAAGCAAACATCACCTTGATCCCCAAAGCAAGAAAAGACCCAACAAGAAAAGAAAACTATAGACCTATATCACTAATGAATATTGATGCAAAAATATTCAAGAAGATCCTAACAAACAGAATCCAGCAACACAGCAAACAAATTATACACCATGACCAAGCAGGTTTTACCCGAGTCTCAAGGCTGGTTCAATATACGTAAATCTTTAAATATAATTCATCACATAAACAAATTAAAAAACAAAGACCATTTGATTGTCTCAATTGATGAATAAAAAGCTTTTGATAATATCCAGCATCCCTTCATGATCAGAACACTTAAGAAAATTGGTTTGGAAGGGACATTTCTTAAACTGATAGAGGCCATCTACAGCAAACCCATAGCCAATATCGTATTGGATGGAGTTAAATTGAAATCATTTTCACTCAGATCAGGAACCTGTCTAGGTTGCCCATTGTCTCCACTGCTCTTTAACATTGTAGTGGAAGTTTTAGCCATTGCAATTAGGGAAGAAAAGGCTATCAAGGGTATGCATATAGGGTCAGAAGAGATCAAATGTTTACTCATCACAGATGATATGATTGTATATCTGGAAAACAACAGGGATTCTACCACAAAACTCTTAGAAGTGATCAAGGAACACAGCAGGGTCTCAGGTTGCAAAATCAACACTCATAAAGCTGTAGCCTTTATGTATACCAACAACAGCCAAGCTGAAAGAACAATCAAGGACTCTATTCCGTTTGCCGTAGTGCCAAAGAAGATGAAATATTTGGGAGTTTACCTAACAAATGAAGTGAAAGATCTCTATGAAGAGAGCCATGAAACTCTAAGAAAAAAATTAGTTGAAGATGTTAAATGGAAAAACGTACCATGCCCATGGCTGGGAAGAATCAACATTGTTAAAATGTTCATACTGACCAAAGCAATATACAATTATAATGAAATCCTTATTGAAGCTCCATTGTCACACTTTAAAGATCTCGGAAATATAATACTTTGATTTATATGGAATCAGAAAAAACCTTGAATAGCCAAGATATTACTCAGATATAAAAACAAAGCAGGAAGAATCACACCACCAGACCTCAGACTATATTATAAATCGATAGTGATCAAAACAGCATGGTACTGGCACAAAAACAGAGAGGCAGATATATGAAACAGAATAGAGAACCAAGAGATGAACCAAGTTACTTACCGTTATTTTATCTTTGACAAGCCAATTAAAAGCATTCAGTGGGGAAAAGATTCCCTATTTAACAAACGGCACTGGGTGAACTGGTGGGCGACCTATAGAAGACTGAAACTGTACCTAAACCTTTCACCATTAACTAAGATAGACTCTCACTGAATTAAAGATTTAAACTTAAGACACGAAACTATAAAAATACTAGAAGAAAGTGCAGGGAAAACTCAAAGGAATCAGCCTGGGCGAATATTTCATGAGGAGGACTCCCCACGCAATTGAAGCAGCATCAAAAATACACTACTGGGACGTGAAAAGCTTCTGCACAGACAAGAACACAGTAAGTAAAGGAAGCAGACAGCCCTCAGAATGGGAGAATATATTTACATGTTATGCCTCCAACAAAAGTTTATCAGCAAGCAAAGAACAATTGATCCCATCTCCGGGTGGGGAAAGGACTTGAAGAGAAACTTCTCTGAAGAAGACAGGCACACGGCCTACAGACACATGAAAAAATGCTCATCATCCCTAATCATCAGAGAAATGCAAATCAAAACTACTTTGAGATATCATCTAACTCTAGTAAGATTAGCCCACATCAAAAAAACCCCAAACCAGAGGTGTTGGCATGGATGTGGAGAAAAGGGAACATTTTTACATTGCTGGTGGAATGCAAACTAATACGTTCCTTTTGGAAAGATATCTGGAGAATACTTAGAGATCTAAAAATAGACCTGCCATTCGATCCTATAATCCCCCTACTAGGTATCTATCCAGAAGACCAAAAATCACATTATAACAAAAATATTTGTATCAGAATGTTTATTGCAGCCCAATTCATAATTGCTGTCATGGAAGAAGCCCACATGCTCATCGACAGCCGAATGGATTAATAAATTGTGCTATATGTATACCATGGAATATTATCTAGCCTTAAAGAAAGATGGAGACTTTACCTCTTTTGTGTTTACATGGACTGAGCTGGAACATATTCTTTTTAGCAAAGTATCTCAAGAATGGAATAAAAAGTATCCAATGTACTCAGCCCTACTATGAAACTAATTTATAGCTTTCATATGAATGCTATAACCCAATTATAGCATAAGAATATGGGGAATGGAGCAAGGGGGGGGGAATGGGTAGAGGGAGCGTAATCGGTGGGACCACACCTATGGTGCCTCTTAGAAGGGTACAGGTGAAACTTACTAAATGCAGAATATAAAGGTCTTAACACAATAACTAAGAAAATTCCATGAAGGGTACAGGTGAAACTTACTAAATGTAGAATATAAATGTCTGTACACAATAACTAGGAAATGCCATGAAAGCTATGACAACCAGTTTGATGAAAATATTTCAAACTGCATATAGAAGCAGCACATTGTACCCCATGATTGCATTTATGTTCACAACCATGATTTAATTTAAAGAAAAAAGTTTCTGAAATACTCCTTTTAAAGGGATATCAAATACTAGGTCATCTCAACACAAACAGAGCATCTCCAAGACATATTGTAATGAACCTTCATAAAGTCAAGGCAGAAGAGAAAACTGCAAATAGTCTTGAATAAGGACCAACTCACCCACAGGAGCAGATCCATCGGGGTGAGGAGCAGACTTTTAAGCAGAAACTTTCTAAGCCTGAAAAGAATGGTCATCTATTTTAACCTTCTTAGACAAAAACAAACAAAAAATATTCAACCCATAATTCTGTATCCTGCTAAACTAAGCTTTCAAATTGATGGAGAATTCAAATCTTTTACTAATATTCAAACACTGGAGAAATTTGAAAAGCAAGACCAGTGCTACAGGAAATACTTAGACCTATTCCCCACACTGACCACCACAATGGACCACCAGCAAATAAATACTCAGAAACTAACAGGCAAGACTGAGCTTCAACAATGAGGCAAAGGATAAAATTAAGCAATTGGCCTCCAGAAAATAAGATGAATTGAACTCCACCACACTGATCAATTCTCTCAATATATGTTAATGGCTTAAAATCCCCATTGAAGAGGCTCAGTCTGGCTGATTGGATAGAAAAGCACAAGCCACTCATATGCTGTCTCCAGGAAACACACCCAACCTTGAAGGACAAATCAAGACACAGGTTAAAGGCATGGAAAACAGTATTTATGATGAATACAAATCGGAAGAAAGGAGGGGCCACAATCTTATTTTCAGATACAAGAGGATTTAAGGCAACTACCAATGAGAAGGTTAAACATGGTTACTTCATACTAGTCATGGGAACAATACAAAAAAAAAGGACATTTGAGTTCTATATATTTATACACCCAACTTAATTGATCCCATATTTATCAAAAGCAATATGTAAGCAATATGATTTCCCATAACACCATGATATCTGGGGACTTTAACACCTCTCTGAAATAACTGGAAAAATCCTCTAAACATAAACTAAACAAAGATACATGGGACTTAAATGTGATCCTACAACAAATGGGCTTAATAGATAGATACATAACACACCATCACAAAGCTAAGGGATATACATTGTTCCTCACACAAATCCATGTAAAATATTCCTTAATAAATAAAATCCTGGGTTACAATGAAACATCAAGAAAATTAAAAGAATTGAAATTATATCTTGTATTTTTGCAGACCACAAGGAAATAAAGGTAGAACTCCATTCCCAAAAAACATTTCGATCACCAAACAAAAGCATGGAAAGAAAACAACCACATGCCAAATGACAGTTGGGTCAAGGAAGAGGAAATTGTTGAAATCCTCAAACATAAGAACAATGAAGCCACACGTTACCAAAACTTATGGAATACTGGAAAAGTAGACCTAAGAGATAAATTTATTGCATTGGATGTCTGCATCTAAAAAATAGAAAGAAAGAAAGAACATCAATAATCTAATGAAGCATCTTAAGGAAATGGAAAAGGAAGGGCAATCCTATTATAAACTCAATGGAAGAAAAGAAATAACCAAAATTAAATCAGAAATAAAGGAAATTGAAAACAAAATAGTAATTCAGAAATTTACTTAAATAAAAAGTTGGCTCTCAAAACCATAAATAAAATTGATAAACCATTGGCCAGATTAACAAGAAACAAAAAAGTAAAGTCTCTAATAACCTCAATCAAAAATGAAAAAGGGTAAATAACAACACACACTACAGAGATACAAGAGATTATCTGACTACTACAAAATACTCTATTCCCAGAAATTTGACAATGTGGAGGAAAAGTACCAATACTTGGAATCACACAACCTACCCGGACTTAACCAAGAAGAAATAGATCTCTTGAACAGACCAATATCAAACACTGAGATCAAAGAAATAATACAAAAATCTACCAACAACAAAAATGAACTGGGCCAGAAGGCTTCACACCAAAAACCTATCAATCCTTCAAAGATGCGCTTAAACCCACACTGCAGAAAGTATTCCCAAACAATGAGATGAAAGAAATCTTCCACAACACATCCTATGAAGCAAACATCACCCTAATACCAAAACCAAGAAAAGACTCAACTAAAAAGGAGAAATACAGACCATTTTCACTAATCAGTATAGATGCGAAAATACTCTATAAAATCTTAGTCAATGGATTATGACTACACATTTAAAAAAATTATACATCATGACCAAGTAGGCTTCATTCCAGGGATGCAAAGCTCTTTTAACATAGGCAAATGCAAAAATGTAATTCACCACATCAATAGAAGCAAAAACAAAGACCATATGATCCTCTCAATAGACGCAGAAAAAGCATTTGATAAAATTTAGCATCCTTTTTACCAGGAACACTTAAGAATATAGGGATGGGTGGCACATTTCTTAAACTGACTGAAGCCATATAAGACAAACCACCATCTAATAACATACTGAATGGAGTAAAACTGAAAACTTTTCTGCTTAGAACTGGAACCAAACAAGGATATCCCCTATTTCCACTACTATTCAATACGGTTTTGGAAGTTCTAACCGATACAATCAGGAAAGATAAGGATATAAATGACATGCAAATGGGGACAGATGAGGTGCCACCTATCCCTATATTCTTAAGTTCTTATACACAGAACCCCAGAGACTCCTGGAAGTGATCATGAAATATAGTAATGTCTCAGGGTATAAAATCAATGTCCAGAAATCAGTAGCCTTTGTATATGCCAATAGCAGCCAAGTTGAGAATCTAGTCAAAAGCACAATTCCCTTCACAGTAGCTTCAAAGAAAATAAAATACAATACATAGGAATATATCTAACAAAAGAGGTGAAGACCTATAAAAAGAAATAGCAGAAGACATTAACAAATGGAAAATCTTACCATGCTCCTGTCTGGGAAGAATCAACACTGTTAAAATGTCTACTCTACCCAAAGCAATCTACAAATTCAGTGCAATCCCGATTAAAATACCAACATCATACTTTGCAGAACTGGAAAAAATGCTTCTTTGCTTTGTATGGAATGAGCAAAAAAACCTGTATAGCCAGGACAATTTTTAGTGATAAAAACAAATCCAGAGACATCAGGCTATCAGACTTTAGGCTACATTACAAGTCCACAGTTATCAAAGCAGCATGATATTTGCATTAAAATAGCTACATAGACATTTAGAACTGAATAGAAAAAAAAAAGATTAAATCCATCTCTTATAGCCATTTGACCTTTGATAAACCAAGAAATAAAAGTCTACACTGAACAACAGAACCCCTATTTAATAAGCGGTGCTGGGAGAACTGGATGGTCATATGTAAAAGACTGAATCTGGACCCACACCTTTCACCACTTATAAAAATTAGCTCAAGATGAATAAAATATTTAAATCTAAGGCACATGTTAATTAGGTTTCCACTTTTTGCACATGCCTTAGATTTGAATATTTTATTCATCTCGAGTGAATCATCTTTTATTAAATTTTAAGCCTTTTAAATTCTGTGAAGGCAAAAAGTAGAAACCTAATTAACATGTGTATATGTAAAAATAAATATAAAAAATAAATAAATCTAAGGCACGAAATGATAAAAATCCTAGAATATATTTTGGGGAAAAAAAAACTATTGAGGATGTCAGCCTAGGCAATGATTTCATGAAGAAGACTTCTGTGGTAACTGCAACAACAAAAATAAACAAATAGGACTTAATTAAACTGAAAAGCGTCTATGCAGCTAAGGGCACAACAATCATTTTCAGAATGGAAAAAGATATTTGTATATTATGAATATTACAAAGTCTTAATAACTAGGATCTATAGTGAAGTCAAATTAATTACTCAAAAAACTGCTAACAATCCCATTTATCACTGGGCAAGAGACATGAACAGAACCTTCTCTGAAGATGATAGACGTATGGCTAAAAAACATGAAAAATTGCTCATTGTCCCTCGTTATTAGAGAAATGACAATCAAAACCATCCTAAGATATCACCTAAACCCAGTAAGATTAGCCCACATCACAATGTCTGAAATTTGCAGGTGCTGGTGTGAATGTGGAGAGAGGGGAACACTTTTGCACTGTTGATGGGTCTGCAAACTAATTAAGGATTTTTGGAAAGTAGTATGAAGAATCCTCAATGAAATCAAATTAAATCTCCCATTTGACCATGCAATCCCACTACTATGCATCTACTCAGAAAAAAATTAATCATTTTATCATAAAGACGTTTGCAATAGATGCTTTATCACAGCTCAATTTGCAATTGCCATGATGTGGAAACAGCCTAAATGCCTATCAACTCAGGAATGGATTAATAAACTGTGGTGTATGTATTTCATGGAATACTATTCACCCATTACAAATGGTAACTTTACAACTTTTGTATTTACCTGGATGGAGTTGAAAGGCATTCTTCTTAGTAAAGTATCAAAAGAGTGGAAAAACAAATACTCAATGTTCTCAGTACTAATATGAAGCCAATAGATGATCTATTTCACTCCCATATATATAGGAGAAAAACCCACTGTAATTTAACAGAGGGAGAAAGAGGGAGTTTGGGATGCTCCCACTTAATGGGAACAATGTAGGGGTGTATGGGTTCTTTTGAGTGTGAAACACAACTACAAGAGGTACTCTTCCTAACAAATTAGAATACTGTGACCTGGTTGTTTGTACCCTCACATTAACCTGAAATAAAAAAAAAAGAAAACCTCCCACCAAACTAGGAAGAGAAGGAATTTTTTCTAACCTCACAGAGTATTTACAAAACACCCATGCCTATATATTTAGTAGTGAGTGATATAATGCTTCCCCCCTTAGATCAGGAACAAGACAAGAATGTCTGCTCTGGGATATCTTATTCATCATAGTAGTGAAAATTCTAGGCAGCTCAATATGATAAAAATAGAAATATAAGGCATAGAGATAGGAAATAAAGATATAAAACTATCCCTACTTGTTATAATGCGAACGTATGTTTAAAATACTAAAGAAATACTAAAAATTACTAGAACTAATAAGTGAACTCAGCAAGATTGGAGGACATAATGTCATCACATAAAAATAAATCACATTTCTGAATACTAGCAACAAACAAGGAGGAAGTAAAATCCAAACCACAAAACCATTTTTCAAAGAAAATGAAATACTTACATATAAATCAAATGAAACATGTATAATGTCTATTTTTATGGTTTCTTGCTAGTGTTGCCTCCAAAATTTATTTTGAAACTTAATATTTGATGGATAAGTACTAAGATGTGTGAGATTTATAAGGTGATTATGTCATGTGGGTTAATGAATAAATTAGGCCTATTTTAAAAGGCTTGAGGGAATCAGCTAGCTCTCTTTCTTGTGCCCTTCCATCTCACCTACAATGTAAAGACACAGAAAGAGGCAAAATCCTGGAACCAGAAAGCAGCTCTCACATGACATTGAATCTGTCAGCTCCTTGATCTTGGACTTCCAAGCCCTTAGAACTGTGAGAAATAATTTTGTTTATAAATTACACAATCTCAGGGATTTTTTGACACCAACATAAGTGGACTAAGATATCTCCACAAGGAAAATTCAAAATGCTGGCCAAAGAAGCAAAGAATACTTAAGAATTCAAAGATTACTTAAGAAACAAAGACTACTTCAAGGCCTAAATGCTTGCAAAGACATATAGTGTTCATGAATTGGAACACTTAAATAGTAAAAATGTCAGTTCTCCCTAAATCACCTACATATTTAATGAGAATTTTCTCAAAATTCAGGAATTCTTTTTTGTAGACAAATAAAAAAATATTTTAAAACTTACATGGAAAGTTATAGTACCTAAAATAGCCAAAACAATGTTGTAAACTAAGAGGACTGATTCTCAGTCCTAGGGCTTCCTATGTGGCTAGGGCAATCAAGACAATGTGGCATGCTGGAGCGATAGATATAAATGTCAACAGAAAAGAACACAAAAGCTCAGAAAAGTCATGTATTTTATTATTCCTTTTATGTTAAAAGCTAGAATTGAAAAATCCAGAGAAACAGAAAGTGATAGCTGTTGACAGGAGATGATGTGAGGGAAGAAGTGAGAATTACTGTCAACAGATACGAGGTTTCCTTTTAGCACAATGAAATGACTCTGTACATATACTAATAACCAACACATTTTGTACTTTAGAAGGGTTAATTTTGTAGTATGTGCATCATAGAGGGGGAACATAAAGTTTGTGTGCAATTTACTATATAAAACTATTTTATATTGCACATGAAGTTTATGTCCACCCTGTATTTCAATAAAGATGTTATTTTTTTCACATATTAGTACAAATATACCCAACTTATCTTCAAAAAAGATGTAAGCTCAGTTCAACAAATAGTGCTGGAACTATTGGACATCTATATGCAACAATATTAACTTTGATATAAATCTCACATCTTATACAAAATATATTCAAAATGGATAACAGATTGCCTATAAAACATTTAGAATTATAAGTAAGAAAATATCATTGAGACTTAGAGATAGGTAAAGAGTACTTATACTTGACATTGAAAAAATGATCCACAAAAAAGAAATGGATAAATTGTGTTCATCAAAATAAAAACTTTTGCTCTATAAAGGACCCTGCTAAGACAATGAAAGCAACAGCTATGGACTGAGAAAAAACATTCGAAAATCACATATCTGACAAAGGTCTTTTATCTAGAATAATACATTAAAAAAATCCTAAACCCAGCAGTAAATAAACAAACAGTCATTACAAAATAGGCAGAGGACATACAACAATAGCTTGCCATAGGCTATACAGATGTAAAATAAACACATAAACTGACATTTATCTTCATTAAATATTATGGAAATAAAAATTGAAACCACAATGAGATCTCACTATTCACTATCAGAATGGCTAACGTTCTGAAATTATATACAAAATAGTGTTAACACCAAATGCTGGTGAGAATGCAGAGAACCTGATACACTGATTATAAGAATGTTAAATGGTCTAGGCATTGTTGGTTACAACTGAGCTGTGTACATTTTTAACATGTACTATATACATTTGTGAATATTTCTAATTTTCTTATTAGGTTGTATAGTTCTTAAGGCCAGGAAAGGTCAGTTTTAGTCAACATGTATCATACTGTATGCACACTTCCTTAAATGTAATATAAATCTATATAATGCATGGGTTAATTCTAAGGTTGGAAATGGATTTAGAGACTATCTAGTCCAGTCATATTGTTATGTCAAAAATTAGTTGTTTAATAAAAGTTAGCTCCTTTTCCTCATCCAGAAAAATATACTTATAGTGCTTTCAACATGATTTATTATTATTTTCTAAATTATGGTAATAACAAACACAATTAGCCTGATTAACCATTTTTAGTAATGGTTAATGTGGCTACTAACGTGCATCAGTAGTAAGTATATTTACATTGCTGTGCAACAGATATCCAAAATTATTTCATCTTGCAAAACTTTATACCCAGTTAACAATAACTTCCTATGATTTTCTTCCTCAACCTCTGAGCATCTATCATTTTACTTTGTTTCTATACATTTGACTATTTTAGATATTTCTTACAAGTAGAAAGATATGGTATTTATTTTCTTAAGACTGGCTTATTTTACTTAACCTAATGTCTTTAGAGTTCATACAAGTCGTAGCAAATGACAAAATTTTCTTCAATTGAAAAATTAGCATTTTATTGTATGTATACACTACATCTTGATTATCTTTTTATCCATAGGTGGGCACTCATATTGATCTATAGCTTGGCTATTGTGAATAGTGTTTCAATAAACATAGATGCGCAGATATATCTTCAATGTATCGATTTCATTTGCTTTAGATATATAACCAGCAAATGGAATTGTTGGATCATGTGATAGCTCTAATTTTATTATTTCTGAGGAACTTTTATAATGTCTTTTCATAGTGGTTGCACCATTTTATAATCTCACCAACAGTTCACTGTGGTTTTAATTCACGCCAACACATTTTTCAGTATTATAATAACACTACGTATAAAACTTAACAGCAAACCCTCCCCAAATGACTAAATTAAAAAATCAGGGAGAGTTTCAAGACAACAATCTTTTCCACAAAGAGGGACCAAAATTGGAAGTAGATAATTGCATTCGTTTGTTTAAAATTAATGTGAGGGTACAAAATTTTAAATTACATTGTTTACAATTCTAAGGTAAACTTCAAGTTGCAGTTCAGACCTTCACACAGCAGGCGTGTTGTACACACTTATTTGTGCACATTAGGTAAAATACCACCAACTGCCATCCCTCCTCCCACTCAGATCTCCTTCCTCTACCCTCCCTCTTGCTAGACTACATTTGTGTTTTATCTTTTGTGTGGGCATGCAATTATTTATGTATTGGTTTCATATTAGTATTGAGTGCATTGGATATTTATTTTTCCATTACTGATACTTTACTAAGAAGAATGTGTTTCAGCTCCATGCAGGTAAACACAAAATAAGTCTCCACCTATCTCATAGTTGAATAGTTCTCCATGTTATACATATGCCACAGTTTGTTGGTTCATTCATGGGACGATGGGCCTTTGGGCTGTTTTCTCGACTTTGCAATTATGAATTGAGCTACAATAAACATTCTAGTGCAAATGGTAAAATTATTTCTGTTCTTCTCAGTAGATACCTATTGATAGAATTGTGGGATCAAATGGAAGGCTGGATTTTGTTTGAGAATTATCCATATTTCTTCCCATAAATGTTGTATTAGTTTGCAATCCCACCAGAAGCCTAGAACTGTTTCCTTGCCTCCAAATCCATGTCAGAATCTGTTGATATGATATGGACTAATCTTACTTGAGTTAGGTATATCTTAGAGTGAGATTTATTTGCATTTCTCTGATGATTAAAGACAATGAGCATTTTTCCATGTCGTTGGTGGCCATTCATCTGTCATCTTCAGAGAAGTTTCTGTTCGAGTCGCTTGCCAACTTATATTGTTGATTATGTACTGCTCACTTTTATTATTGATTAATTTGAGCTACCTGTAAATTCTAGTTATTAGGCCTTCATCAGATTCTTAACATGCAAAAAATCTTCTATGGAATCAGAAAAAACCTCGAATAGCCAAGACATTACTCAGAAATGAAAACAAAGCAGGAGAAATCACACTACCAGACCTCAGACTATACTATAAATTGATAGTGATCAAAACAGCATGGTACAGGCACAAAAACAGAGAGGTAGATGTATGGCACAGAATAGAGAACCAAGAGATGAACCCAGCTACTTACTGTTATTTGATCTTTGACAAGCCAATTAAAAACATGCAGTGGGGAAAAGATTCCCTATTTAACAAATGGTGCTGGGTGAACTGGCTGGAGACCTGTAGAAGACTGAAACTGGACCCACACCTTTAACTAAGATAGACTCTCACTGGATTGAAGATTTAAACTTAAGACACGAAACTATAAATATACTAGAAGAAAGTGCAGGGAAAACTCTTGAAGGAATCAGCCTGGGCGAATATTTTATGAAGAGGACCCCCTAGGCAATTGAAGCAGCATCAAAAATACAATACTGGGACCTGATCAAACTAAAAAGCTTCTGCACAGTCAAGAACACAGTAAGTAAATCAAGCAGACAGCCCTCAAAATGGGAGAAGATATTTGTAGGTTATGCCTCTGACAAAGGTTTTATAACAAGAATCCACAGAGAACTCAAATGTATTAGCAAGAAAAGAACAAGTGATCCCATCTCAGGGTGGGCAAGGGACTTGGAGAGAAACTTCTCTGAAGAAGACAGGCACACGGCCTACAGACACATGAAAAAATGCTCATCATCTTTAATCATCAGAGAAATGAAAATCAAAACTACTTTGAGATATCATCTAACTCCAGTAAGATTAGCCCATGTCACAAAACCCCACAACCAGAGATGGTGTGGATGTGGAGAAATGGGAGCACTTTTACATATCTGATGGGAATGCAAACTAATACGTTCCTTTTGGAAAGATGTTTGGAGAATACTTAGAGATCTAAAAATAATCCTGCCGTTCGATCTTATAATTCTGCTACTAGGTATCTATACAGAAGACCAAAAATCACATTATAACAAAGGTATTTGTACCAGAATGTTTATTGTAGCCCAATTCATAATTGCTAAGTCATAGAAAAAGCCCAGGTGCCCATGGACCCATAAATGGATTAATAAATTGTGGTATATGTACACCATGGAATATTATGCAGCCTTGTGTAGCTTTAAAGAGAGATGGAGACTTTATCTCTTTCATGTTTACATGGATGGAGCTGGAACTTATTCTTCTTAGCAAAGTATCTCAAGAATGAAAGAAAAAGTATCCAATGCACTCAGCCCTACTATGAAACTAATTTATAGCTTTCATATGAAGGCTATGACCCAATTATAGCACAAGAATATGGGTAAAGGGACAAGGGAGGAGATGGGGGGAGGATGGGTGGAGGGATGGTAATTGGTAGGACCACATCTACGGTGCATCTTAGAAGGGTGCAGGTGAAACTTACTAAATGCAGAATATAAAGGTCTTAACACAATAACTAAGAAAATGCAATGAAGGCTATGTTAAACAGTTTGATCAAAATATTTCAGATTGTACATGAAACCATCACAACGTACCTCACGATTGCATTATTGTACACAGCTATGATTTAATAATAAAAAAAAAAATCTTCTAGTTTGAACGCTTTGGTTGTACTATCCTTAACTGTGTAGAAGCTTTTTAACTTGATCAAATACCATTTATTTATTTTTGGTGTTGTCGCAATTGCCAGGTGGGGGTGAGCTCTCATAAAATCTTTTTCCTGGGTCAATACTTTCAAGCATTTTACCTTAAGTCTTCTCTAGAATATTTATTGTTTCATGTCTTAAATTTAAATCTTTTATTCAGTGATAGTCAATTTTTGTCAATGGTGAGAGGTTTGGTTCTAGTTTCAGTCTTCTACATGTGGCTAAATGGTTCTCCCAGCACCATTTATTAAATAGGAATTATTTTCTCTAGTGCATGCTTTCTTTAGGTTTGTCAAAGATAAGATGGCAATATGTGAATGGGTTCATCTCCAAATTTTCTATTCTATTCCATAGTCTGTGTCTCTACTTTTGTCCCAGTACCAAATTGTTTTGTCTATCACTATAGACTTGTACCAGACTGTAACCTGACGTCTGGAAATGTGATGCCTCCATATTTGTTTTTATTTCTAAGAACTGTATTGGCTATTAAGTGTTTTTTCCTGGTTTCATATGTAAAGAAGTGATAATTTTTCAAGTTATTTATAGTGTGATGTTGGTGCTTTGATGGGCATTGCATTAAATCTGTAGATCACTTTGGGTAGTAGTGACATTTTAATGATGGTGATTATTCCTAGTCACAAGCATGGTATGTGATTCCATTTGTTAACATGTTCTATGCTTTCTTTTCCCAGGGTTTCATAGTTCTCTTTATAGTGATCTTTCATTTCAATGTTTAGATATGTTCCCAGGTATTTCATCTTCTTTGGAGCTACTGTAAAAGGTATAGAATCTTTGATTTTTATTCTCATCAGCTTGACTGTTATTGGCATATATGAAGGTTAATGATTTGTGGGCATTGATTTTGTATCCTGAGATTCTGCTTTATTCCTTGATCAATTCTAAGAGCTTTGTAGCTGCATCCTTGGACTTTCTGAGATATAAGGTCATGTCATCCACAAAGCATGAATATTGGACCTCTTCTGTTCCCATTTGAATACACTTGATCTCCTGCTCTTGCCTGATTGCAATGACCGGGACTTCCATCATTATGTTGAATAGCAGTGGTGAGAGTGGGCATCCTTTTATGGTTCCAGATGTGAGGGGGAATGCTTTCAGTTTTATTCCATTCAACAAGATACTGGCTGTGGGATTGTTGTTGACTGTCATTGTAGATGGCCTCTATCAATTTCTGTAATGTCTTACTTAAGACTATTTTTAAAGGGTTCTTATCAAGATATTGTCAAAAGCCTCTTATGTATCAATTAAGAGAATCATATGTTCTTTGTTTTTTATTGTGTGTGTGTGTTGAGTTATATTTATAGATTTACATTTGTTGAACCAACCTTGTGTCCCTGGGATAAAACCTAATTGATTATCATGTATAATAGTTTTGATGTGTCCCTGTACTCTGCATGCTAAGATTTTATTGACTCTTTTTGCATCAAATTCATTAATGATATGGCCTATAGTTTTCTTTTTTGTTAGATTCTTTCCTGGTTTTGGAATCAGGGTGATTATTGCTTCCTAGCACATGTTGGGTAAGATTTCTTCCTCTATGTTTTGGTATAGATTGTATAGATTATGCAATATAGGTATCCTCTTTGAAGTTTTGGTAGATTCTGGTATGAAGTCATTGGGTCCAGAGAAAGATTTTGTATAGTTGATACTATTTAAGTGCTTGATACGTGTCTATTCAAAATTTCTAATTCTTTCTGATTGACTTTAGAAAAGTGGTGTGATTCCATATTTTGGACTATTTCCTCCACATTTTTTATTTTTCTAGGAATAGACTTTTTTTGTAGTAATAATTGATCTTTTGTATTTCCCCTTTATCATGAGAAGCACTCAACTTGAAGAGATTTCAGTAATTAACATTTAGGCACCCTACCTGAACACTCCTGATTTATAAACCAACCCTTAGTGATCTGAAAAATATGATATCTTCCTGCACCATAATACTTAGAGATTTTATCACCCCTTTGACAGTACTGGATAGATCTTCCAAGCAAACACTAAACAAAGAAATAATAGACTTAAACATGACCCTAGAACAAATGGACTTAACAGACATACACAGAACATTTTATCCTAACAAGATTGATTACACATTCTTCTCATCAGCCCATGGATCATCCTCCAAAATTTATTATATCTTAGGACACAAGTATAACCTCAAAAAATTCAAAAGAATAGAAACAATTCCTTGTATCTTCTCAGACCATCAAGGAATAAAATTTTAACTCATAGCAACAGAAATCTTCATACCCAAATAAAATCTTAGAAATTAAATAACCTCATGCTGAATCACAGCTGGGTTAAAGATGAGATTAAGAAGAAAATCATTATCTTTCTTGAACAAAATGATAATGAAGGCAAAAACTATCAAAACCTGTGGGATACTGCAGAGGCAGTCCTACGAGGCAAATGTATGGCATTAGATTAAGAGAGCAAGTTGACCCAACCTCAAACACAGAATAGAAAATAAATAATCAAAATTAGACAGAGTTAAATGAAATTGAAAGTAAAAGAATCATTGGGAAAATCAGCAAAACAAAAAGTTGGTTCTTTGAAAAGATTAATAAAATTGGTAAACCCTTGGCCAGAGTAACCAGAATCAGGTAAGATAATCACAATTTGAATAGAGTGTTTAAGAGGAGACACTGGAATTCAATAAGGAAGTGACGAGAAACCTCTTAAGCATGGAAAAAGAGGAAATCAAGGCAGCTTGCCTGCCTGGGATTGGCTGAGGACCAGGAGAGACTCCTCAGTCCAGGCAAAAGCTGAGAAATCCTGAGTGTTCCATGTGCCCACTTTGAAGTATTGCAATCCTAGCCATCGGGGAGCCACTTTAGGTCCTGAAACTAGTATAGAGAGCTCCCTGGAGTGTGTGAAACCACACTGTTTCAGAGAGGAAATTCATGCTGGGTAAAACCCCCTGGAGACCCAGCTAGCTGCAGCATGATGCCATTTTGAAAGCACAGCTCTTACCAGACTGCACCATAACTTTGGGGCCTAAAATCACTGCATTTCTGCATTGCTTAATGCCTGCTGACATCCTTTCTCATTTACCCAGAGGGCTGTAGCATCATGCTGCTGTCTATACACAGTTGTGCAGCTGAGTACAGTACTCTAGAATATATAGGGTCCTACACCTCAGAGAATAAGCAGTGAAATGAACTGAGGAGGCTTCTGCAGGGATAAGGGGAGCTAAAATGTTTGACTCCCAGAGCCTAAGAGCTGCCTGATTGGGACTGCTGCCACTGCCAGAAACCGTACACACTTAAGCAAAAAGGCTACTGCTCAGCTACCATGTGTTTTCAGTGGGTCTGGTGACTAGCCCGGCCCGGCTGTCACCCCAAGCTTGAGGAAAGGTCCATCCCAGCTACTGACAATATCATCTGAGCATGCTTGACAGGATCCTGGGATTGAACTGTTCTTCCTTACACTTCTGGCACATGCATTCCCCAGTGAGAGGCCTAAGAATATTCCATGTCTACTACTACTGAAGAGCCCAAGCACACAGCCTAAGAGTCTTGGGATTAATTTTCCCTGCCTCTTGCTTCTGGCACTGTGTGCAACATCAGGGAGCCTGACAGAAGGTCCAGCTGATCTGTTGTTGGTGGCTAAAGATGCTGTTTAGAGGGCTGGAGATTGCCCTACATGTCTAACACAAGCTGTACCAGTGCACACTCTTTAGGGGACTGAGGATAGGTCTCCAAGCATCACACTCACTGGCACCCAAATATAATGGTCAGGAGCCTAGGAATTGACCCCTATTGCCATCACTTTAACAGTGAGAGTTCAAACTCATGGGAGCTAACAGCAGGCCTGAACTACTGATCACTAATGCCCAAGCATGCCATCTAAAGGGGTGGGGATAAAACTTTCTGCCAACTGCCACCAGCATCCACATACACCTTCTAGGAGTTTAATGATAGTTCTTCTCAGCCTGTCAGTGACTTAACATATTAATTGGTGGCCTAGCCTGGTGAATAAACATCATGGTAGACAATAGCCTTTGTTTGCACGCACCATCAGGGCTCTATGTACAGGCCTATACCACCTGGTACCGTTCACACCAGTGACCACATACATCATATGTGGTCTTTGGGATCAACTTTCCTTGCATGATGCCATTATCTCAGTTCACGTGAATCCACCTGCACATGTTGTGTGGGATTTGGGAACTGGACTGTCCAGCCTGTTGCAGGGCCACTAGATCTGTTGTATACTGCTGATAGGATGGTTGCCCACCATTGATATTGCCTTTGCTGCATTATAAATGCTCCCAGTGACTTGAGGACCCAACTAGATTTCTGAGCCATTGTTTCTCATTTGGGCACCATAGCAAGCTGCCAGGAGGCTCCAAAATCAACCTTCTTGGTTCCACTGACACTGGTGCCCTTGTTTGGCCACTGGTGGCCTAAGGACAAGTTTTTCATGGCCCACTGCCACCACAGCTTGTGCTGAAGACTTGCCCAGCTTACATCCCATACCTGCTAAAGCCTCATCACAGCCTCCAAAAATGACCACAGCGTAAGTCATTGAAAAACTCACAGATACCACTGAGATCAATTACAGTCAAATAAATCATATGAGAGTAAACCACTGAATGCATATAGAATTAAAGCTGAAGCATCTTACCTAAATAACACTATACATACAGAAATAGGAATAAAAATTATTTCTCAAATAAATTAAATCCAGAAAATTGGAAGAAGTGACTGTCACTCCAGACAGGCAGATTATCAACTTAAAAACACAATAAATGTGAAAAAGAAAGGGAACATGACTCCTCTAAAGTAAAAAAATAATTTCTATGGAATAGATTTCCAAAAAATAAAATCTAAGACATGTTTGAAAAAATTCAAAATAGTGGTAATAAACTCAGTCAAGTATACAAGGAAACAGAGAAATAATACAGAGAACTCTGAAGAAAGTTTATGATTTAATGAGAAATTTAAGAAGAGATAAATATCATTAAAAAAGAACCAAACAATATCCTAGAATATATTTACATAGTATAAACTTGAGGAAGGTCTTTTGAAATAACAGAAACAGAAAATTAAAAAAAAAAATAGGAAAGCTTACATAACAGGTCATATGGGACGCTATGGAATAAGTATATATTTGAATTTTGGGTGTTACAGAAGGAGAGGAGAAGAAAGGCAGACCATGCCTATTGAATGAAATATTAGCTAAAACATTATTGAGTCTTTCAAGAAATATAGAGATCTATCCACTAGATAGGTTAAGATCAAATATATACAAATGTAACCCCAAAAGGTCTTCTCCAAGGTATATTATAGTCAAACTTTCAAAAGTAAATGACAAGGAGAGAATTATAAAAACAGTGATATAAAAATGTGATGTCACGTATCTAAGAACTAGCATCAAACTAACAGCAGATTTCTTAATAGAAACCTTACTGGCCAGGAGAAAATAGAATGATATATGAAGAATGGTGAAAGAAAAAAATGGCAGCTAATCATACTACGTTAAACAAATCTATTCTTTAAAAACAGTTGTAAAAATAAGGTCTTTACCAGACAAGCAAAAAGTGAGGAAATTCATCAACATTACAGTAGCCCAGTAAGAAATTCTTACGAGATTCCTACATGTGGAAATGAAAGGACAGTATCTGCCATCATGAAAACACACAGAAGTATAGAACTCAGTATTAGGGTAGAGATATAAATGAGAAAGAGAATACACACAAATGTTAACACTAAACCCTAATGATAAACAATATAAGATAAAAAAGAGATAAAAGTAAATACAAGATAAATATAAAATAATTAACAAAGTAGCAGAAATAAGTTCCCACATACCAACAACAACCTTGAATGTAAACAGTTTAAATAGCCGACTGAATAAATATAGACTGGCTGAATAATTAGCAAGATATGATCTAACTATGTACTTCCTATAAGAAACTCATTTCTCCTGTAAAGACATATACAGATTGAATGTGAAGAGATGGAAATAATATTCTAGGAAAACAGATAAAAATCAAAGATAAGGAAGAATATCTATGTTCCTAGCAGATAAAATGGACTGTAGGTCAAAAACAGAGAGAAGAGACAAGATAGGTTATTTTACATAGGTTATTTTATAAGGATACCAGGATCAATTTGGCAAATTAATATAACAATTCTAAATTTGTATGCATCCAAGAAAGGAGCACAAAGATGTATAAAGGAAATATTATTAGACCCCAAAGAACAGATGGACTTCAATATAAGAGTAATCGGAAAATCCAATGCCATATTCTTAGCATTAGACAAATCATCTACATAGAAAAGCAACAAGAAACATTGGATTTACACTACACTTCAGATTAAGTGGATCTAACAGTCATTTACAGAACATTTTATATAAAAGCTACAAATATACATTCTTCTTTTTTTTTCTTTGTTTTTATTAAGTCATTTTTACATAGATCATACATACATTTATGCCATTATGGGTTTCAATGTGTTGATTATTTGTACAAGTTGGAGTGCTTACATGCTACTAATCAAGATAGATTTCACCTCATTTACCCAATTACAGCATTAAGACATTTGTGTTCTACACCTGATAGATCCAACTTGCACTTGCATTCTACTCCATAGGTGTGGTCCCCCTATTAACCCTCCCTCTATCAACCCACCCCCCCTCCCTTCCCCTCTCCCTCCCCTTCCCTTCTTCATCCTAGGCTACAGTTGTGTTTTATTTCTCATATGCAAGTGTAAGTGATTATGAATTGGTTTCACAGTAGTACTGAGTACATTGGATACTTTTTCTCCATTCCTGAGATACTTTACTAAGAAGAATATTTTCCAGCTCCATCCATGTAAACATAAAAGAGGTAAAGTCTCCATTTCTTTCTTTTTTTTTTTTTTTATTTTTTTTGTAAGAAAGGTCTTTATTAGCGGGGAAGCTGCAGAGCAGCATTAAGGGGGAGGAGAGAGAGAGAGAGAAACGGAGGAAGAGAGGAGAAAGAGAGAAGGGAGAGAAGGGGGGGAGAGAGAGAGACACGAGACGCGTGGGGGAAGGAAGAGAAAAGAGAGACACACGGGGAAGGAAGAGAAAAGAGAGACACACGGGGAAAGAAGAGAAAAGAGCAAGTCTCCATTTATTTTACTGCTGCATAGTATTCCATGGTATACATATACCACAATTTATTAAAATTCTTATCATCGTACAAAACATTCTCCACACAGACTATATGATAGGCAACCAAAAAGTATCAATAAACTTTTAAAACTTGAAATCATACCAACTATATTATCAGACCACAGACAAGAAAACTAGAAAACGGCAACAAAGGAAAATTCAGAAACTGTACATATACATGAAAATTAAACAACATACTATGGAACAACCATGGGGTAAATGAAGAACTTAAGGATCAAATCAATAGCTTTCTGAAACAAATAAATATCCAACATATCAAAATACATGAAATGCAGAAAAGTAGTGCCAAGGGAGAAGTTTATAATAATGAACGACTTCACAAAAGGAAGAAAGATTTCAAATAAATAATCCAATCTTTCACCTCACAAAGCTAGAAAAATGTAAGAAAAAATTCATAGAAAGAAAGAAATAGTAAAGGTCAGAGCACAAGTAAATGACACAGAGACTAAAATACAATACAAAGGATTAATGAAATATAAAGATGCTTTCTAAAAAGATAAAATTAATAAATCATTCTCAGACCAATGATGAAAAAAGAGAGAAGATCCAAATAAACAAAATCAGAAATTAAAAAGAAAATATTACACCTAATACCACAGAAATACAAAGGATCATTGGAGACTATTATTAACAAATACATGTTAAAAAACTGGAAAACGTAGAATAATGCCTCAATTTCTGAATAAATCCAACCTACCAATTTTGGTCCACAAAGAAATAGAAGATATGAACAAGTCAATAACAAGAAACATGATTAAATCAGTAATAAATAGTATCCCATTAAAAAAAAGCACAGAACTGGATGGTTTTACTGATGAATTCCACCAAGATTAGAAGGAAGAAATAACAGCAGCTCATCTCAAGTTATTACTCAAAAAGAATGAAGAAGAGATAATTATCTCTAACTCATTCTATGTAGCTAACTTTGACCCCATACCTAAACCAGGTAGGGACACAAAAACAACATACTACAGGCTCAGCATTTCTGTAAACATAAAATTAAGTTCAGTAAACATTGATACAAAAATTCTCAACAACATACTAGGAAACAGAATTCAACAACACATTGGAAAAGATAATATACCAGGAACAAGTCATATTTTATCCAAGGGGTAGAGGGATATGTCAACATGTACAAAATATGTGTGATACATCACATCAATAGAATCAAGAACAAAAACCATATGGTCATCTCAATAGATCCAGGGAAGGCATTTGATAAAATTCAATACTCATTAATAATAAAATCTCTCAATAATTTAGGCATAGACTTAAAATACCTCAATATAATGAAGGCCATATGTGACAAACCCACAGGTAACATGACACAAATGGGAAAAAGCTAAATAATCCCCTGGCTATTTAGGGACTTCTCTGGTTCTATATGAAGAGAAGAACTATTTTTTCCAGTTCTTCACAGTATGACATTGGTATTTAAATGGGGATTGCATTAAATCTGTAAATTGCTTTGGGTAGTATAGATATTTTAACAATCTTGGTTCTTCCCAACAATGATCAGGGTATGTTCTTCTATTTGTTCATGTATCCAACAACATTCTACGAAATAAGAACAAATTTGGAGGCATCACTTCAAATTCAGTAAAAATCTGTAGATATCAAAACAACATGGTATTGACATAAAATAGAGACATAGAGCTATGACACAGAACAGAGAATCTAGAGATGAAGCCATCCTTGTATTGCCATCTGAACTCTACAAAGAAAAAAAAAAAACATGCACTGGGGAAAATAATCCCTATCTAATAAATGGTGCTGAGAGAACTGGGTAGCCACATGTGAAAGACTAAAACTGGACCCACACATCACACAACTTCAAAATATTGTCAGATAAAAGATTTAAATATAAGACACACAATTATAAGAATTCTAGAAGAAAGTATGGGAAATAGTCCAAATCTTATAAGCCTAGGAAAATAATTTATGAGGGAGATCTCATTGGCAATTGCAACAACAGCAAAAATAAATAAATGGAACTTGATCAAGTTAAAAAGCTTCTGCACAGCTAAAGACATAATCAACAAAGTAAATAGAAAACATTCAGAATAAGACAAGATATTCACATGTTATGAATCTTGCAAAGGGCTAATCACCAAAATATATAAAAAACTGAAGCAAATTAACAAAAATAACAACTAAAACAACAAATCCCAGTAATAATTAGATAGGAGACATGAACAGAATCTTTTCCCAAGAGAAAAGATGAATGACCAACGTACATATAGGTGCATCTTACAAGGGCACAAGTGAAAATTACTAAAGGTAGAATATAAACGTCTTCATATAGTGATTAAAAGGCCATTTAGGCTATGTTAAATAGTTCAATGAAAATATTTCGGATTGTATATAAAGTCAGCACATTGTGCCCCATGATTGCACCAATGTACACAATTATGATTTAATAAAAATTTAAAAAAATGATTATCAGAGAAATTAAAATAAAATCACTTTGAGATATCATCTAAGTTTGTCACAGTGGAGTTGCTGTGTGCCTTGATTTCTTCTCTTTGTGATTTAACCCCAGCTTTCAACTACTCCAAGTTCACTCATCAGGGTACCTTCTGGTTGCCACTTATTGGGGCCGGGACTGGCCAGGTCTCTGGCCCCCGGCTTATCTAGTTTCTCGATGTGGTCAGCTTTACTATCTAGCTCAGGAACAATTGCTCTTAGATGCCTGAGGGCCTTTTGCTTTAGCAGAAGGGAGAGAGAGAGAAAGACAATCTTTAAGAGAGAAGCAGTCTTAGAAGATTAGATCTTAGCAGTCTTTAGCAAAGCTTAGTAATCTTTAGTAGAGAGATGCCATGCTGGCATTCTGAAAGCAGGAGAAGCGACAGAGTCAGAGCAAGTGGGTCCGTGACAGAATAAGCTCACCTCCAACTGCCTTCTCCTCCAGCCTCTTAAGGAGCTCATCTTGTGGATCTTACACCACAGGTGTAGCAATTGCTACTGCTCTAGTCTTGCAAGCTCTCTCGTGCTTGTTAGGAGAGATAAATCCCTCCCCATGCCCTTTTCAAGATGGTGTTCCATTATTGAGCTACAGATGTTTCTTATACCTCTCACTCCTCCCAGCCATATGCTATACGGGCTGCTAGATTCACGTAAAACCAGTTTTTCTCCTTCCAGATGGGAGCTTTTGACAAAAGCTGCCTATAGTCAGTTCCTGCTCCATCCCCCTCAAACAAAGTTTTAATATGCATTCCCTTTGATTGTTTTATATAAAGTGATTCTATAGCAACCCATATAGCCTATGACTAGAAGCGAGAGAAACACCTGTATAGCTCAATAATGGAACACCTTGGTGAAAAGGGCATGGGGAGGTATTTAGCTCTCATAACAAGCATGAGAGAGCTCACAAGATGAGAGCATTGGTGAATTGGCAGTCTCTACACCTGTGGTGTTGAGCGGCATGAGATCAGCCTTATATTAGGGTGGAGGAGAAGGCAGTGGGGAGTGAGATCATTCTATCAAGGACTCGCTTACTCTGACTCTGTCTCCTCTCCTGCCTGCAGAATGCCAGCATAGCATTTTTCTGCTGAACTAAGCTCTACGAAAGACTTCTAAAGACTAAGATCTCTCCTTCTAGGAAGACTGCTTTACTCCCTCAAAGACTATTGCTCTCTCTCTCTCTCTCTCCTTCCTGCTAAAGTAAAGAGCCCTCAGGCACCTAAGAGCAATTGTTCCTGAGCAAGGTAGCATAGTGGTCCATGTCCAGAACCTAGATAAGCCAGGGCCGGAGACCAACCAGTCCTGGACCCTGACCAGTGGCAATGATGTGATTCTTTTATAGAAACTTTTATATCTTTCTGTAAAAATATTCACATAAGCACATAAAATATGTGTAGAGTGATTGTATATCTATTTCTTAATAATAATATATTTTAATTGATCTAAATATATGCTCTTTGGATCAAATATGGTTCATCTGTTAGCTGATGAAAAGGTCTAGCCACCTTTCACTGTTAGCCAATATGCAGAAATAGGGATAGGTCCACCAAACATAATTTGACAGAAGGCCAGGTATTCTGGAGAACAGTGAGAGTATCCTCTCCAATACTGTTCTCTCCTTCCATTTCCAAAATCACAGTTTTATACATAAAGGTTCAAAGCAAAGACCACATTAACTTTTATTTTAAATAATAATGAGCACAACTCAGGGACCTATTATAACATTTCCTATTCAAAAGTCAATTTCCTAAATCAATCTTCCTAAACTATTCAAGATGGGCATCTTCAGGGTGGGAGCCAAATTTACAAAACAATGACAAGAGGTGAAGGTCCCATAGGACCTAAAATGACCAGACCAGCTGTGTCATGTCTGCTGTAGCCTGACTGACTCTTTCTTATTCTGACTAAATGTGCTTTCACATCCACACATTGAAACATAATGCAGTTGCTAAAATTAGACATAATTTTATGACTAAAACAAAAAAGGTTCATAATATCTTATTAAATGAAACAAGCAAATGGCCTTTCAGTATGTATTTATGGTATTCTATTACTTTTTGTACATTATACTTTGTAGTTCATAGATACATTTCCTGGGGATAATATAAAATGTTATTTGAAGCTCTGTGAAAAGAAATTACTGAGGATTTAAATCTCTTAGTTTCTTTCTATAATGCTTAAATACTTTGCCATAAACTTGTTTGTAAACAAAATGTTAGATGTGTAACTTGAAATACAAGACACTTTTCAAATATGTAAAAGATCTAAATAAACATATATACATCATTTATACAAGAATGATAAGGTTAATATAATTAACATGTCAATAATTTCCAAATGGATCTATAGATGGATTGCAATCTTTGTAAATGTCCCAGCTTAATTTTTTTAAACAATTGAAAAGATGATTCTAATCTTTATATTGACATCAAAAAGGTTTGTAATAGCCAAATTACCTTGAAGAAAAATAGATAAAATTGGAAACCTCACCCTAACAATCATAAAATTTACAAAAAAAATAAGACAGTATGGCACTGGCACAAGAATAGTTACATGAGTCATTAGAATAGAATTGCAAGTTAAGACATAAATCTTTACATTTATGGTCAATTTACTTTGACAAGGTTGTCAAAATCATTCAACAATATAAGTACATTCTTTTAAACAAATGTTACTGAGACAACTGGATATGCACACACAAAAGAATGCAGACCCCCTTCCTCACACCATAATTACCTCAAAGTGAAAGTAGACATAAATGGACATACATATAAGTTAAAACTAGAAGAATCTTAGAAGAAAACAGAAGTACCTTTTGGGACCTTGGGTTAGACAGTGTTTTCCAATGGTATTCTAGGAATGACACCAAGCATCAATTTTTAAGATATATATATATATATATATATATATATATACACACATATGTATATATGTGTGTATGCATATGTATATGTGTCTTTATATATATGTATGTATGTATAGTTCCTAGGCTACAAACTTGTATAACATGTTACAGTACTGAAAACTGAAGCAATTTTAATATAATTGTAAGTATTTGTGTATCTGTATATATCTAAGCAATGAAAACATATGATAAAAGATATAATTACATAATCTTATAGGATCATCACCATCTATGCCGTTTGTCATCGACTGAAACATTGTGGTGCATGAGTGCATATTAAACATCATTAGATTAAAACATTTTATACACAGTCACTAGTAAGAAAGTGAAAAGATATTCCACAGAATGGAAAAAATATTATTGAATCATATGTCTAATATGATCTAGTACTTAATATACATGAAAAACTTTTACAACCCAATAATAGAAAGACCAATAATTCATTTTTTAAAAAAATAAGAAAAGTACTAAAAGGAATAACTACTCATAAATGCCTGTTTGTGAGAGAAGTCCTTAAATTAACAACCTAAACTGTATTCTTAAGATCCTGCAAGAAAGAAGAGAAATATAACTCTAAAGCAATTAGAAAAAATAAAATAAAATTAAGTGGAAATTGATGTAGGAGAAATGAAAAAAAAAAAAAAATAGAGATCAACAAAACCAAAAGGTGTTTTTGGAAAATGTTAACAATATTGACCGACTTTTAGTTAGAATGATCAGTAATAAAGATGACGAGACTCAAATAACTTGAATCCGAAGTGAACGAGGAAACAAACAAAATAAGAATAATGAAGAAATACAATTAAGAATTTTTCAATTATATATCAAAAAAATAGATAATTAATTGAAATGGAAAATTTCTAAAGAGCCATGAGCTGAATCAAGGAAAAATAGAAAATGGACCTAAAATGATTGAAACACTGATCAAAAAATAACATAGAAGGGCAGCACCCGTAGCTCAGTGGGTAGGGTGCTTGCCCCATACAACGAGGCTGGCGGGTTCAAACCCGGCCCAGGCCAGCTAAAACAACAATGAAAACTGCAACAACAACAACAAAAATAGCGGGCACCTGTACTCCCAGTTACTTGGGAGGCTGAGGCAAGAGAATCACTTAAGCCCAAGAGTTTGAGGTTGCTGTGATGTGAGCTGTAACACCACAGCACTCTACCCAGGGTGAAAGCTTGAGACTCTGTCTCAAACCAACCAACCAACCAACAAACAAAAAGCATACAAAAAGTCTAGGCTCAGATGGCTTTACAGATTACTTTCCCAAATTTTAAAATTAATTAATACAAATACTTCATAAATTTTTCACAAAAACAGAAGATGAAGCCTAGTAATGGGATTGCAGGATCAAATGGGATGTCTAATTTGAGTTCTTTGAGGATTTTCCATACTTCCTTCCAAAAAAATGTTGTATTAATTTGCAGTCCCACCAACAGTGTAAGTGTTCCCTTCTCTCCACATCCATGCCAGCATCCCTAGCTTTCAGATTTTGTAATGTGGGCTATTCTCCCTGGGGTTGGATGATACCTCAGGCCCAATTTACAATTACCAAAATGTAGAAACAATCCAAATAACCCCCGATCCTTGAATGGATTAACAAGCTGTGATATATTTATACCATGGAATACTATGCAGCCATTAAAGAAGATGGAGACTTTACATATTTTTTATTAACCTGGATAGAGGTGGAACACATTCTTATCTGTAAATCATCATAAGAATGGAGAAGCAAGCATTCAATGCACTCAATTCTAATATGAAGGCAATAGATGAGGTAAAATGCAAGGGGTAGGGCAGGGGAATGAGAGAGTGGGAAGAAGGGAGGAGAAAGGTAATGGGGGGGCTCATGGTGCATGGCACACCTCTTGGGGGCAGGATACAATTACAAGAGGGACTTTTCCTAACAGTTGTAATCAGTGTAACCTAATTCTTTGTTCCCTTAATGAATCACACAGACACACACACACACACACATACACACACACACACAAAAAGTTGAAGCATCGCTTAAAAATCATTCTGTGAGGCTAGGATTACTTTAACCCCTGAAACCAAATGTAGCATACACATACACACACACACACACACACACACACACAAACTGTGGACCATTGTCTTTTAAAAATATGTAGGTGCATAAGTTTGCAACAGAATACTGGCAAGTAAAATTAAGTAGCATGGAAAGAAAAAGATACACTATAACTAAAGTTATTTATTCAAGAAATGCAAGCTTAAAGGATTTTGTCTTCAAAATCAAATTAATGTAATGCATAATATTAGTATGAAAGATGTACATTCATCTCAATGGACACAGAAAAATCATTTGAAAAAGTTCAACACCTGTTCATGATAAAAATTCTCACCAAACTAAGAATTAAAGAGAACTTCTTTAACATTATAAAGACCATTTATTGAAAAACCTGCAACTAATATCACACTTAATGGTGAAAGACTGCATCCTTTCCCTCTATGATCACCAACAGGCTGCAATGTAAAAACTTTACACTCTTTTTCAGCATTATACTAAAATTTCTAACTAGGATATTTAAGAAAAAAGAAACAAAATAATTTAGACTTAATAAGTAACAAAAATTACCTCTATTCACAAATGCTATCATCTTGAATACAGAATTTCCTAAGAAATCTACTAAAATATTGGAATGAACAGATATGTACATCAAAGCTGACTGATACAAGATTACTACAAAATCAATTATGTACCTCTGTTACCTCTTAGATAAGGGCATCTAGTATTTTAACAGTTTTTTTCTCCAAGCATACTTCATTGCCTTGCTTTCCCTTGTTTCCCCCTTATTCCCATCCACAGAAGTATCTCAAAAAAATTTTTTTGAATCTGTGATATTGTGGTTTTGGTGGTGTCTGTGGTAGAGGAAGCAGCAGCATCTGTGGCAAGTACAACAGAAGTGGTGCTGTGTTTTTCTTTCTGTATTTCAGGAGGAAGATGATATCCTTTGAAAGCAAATGTAATGAAACTCTAACATAAATCTCAATTGATTCCAAGTCCATTTATAATAATACATACAACATATTTGCTAATATAATAAAAATAATAATAAGTGGGAAAAAACAAGATGACAGATGAGAATAAACCTGCATATGCCACTCACAGAAAGAATTGAAGGTGGTGGTGAAAACCGACCTTCAGATTAACTGTCTGAGAGAGAGCATTGCAAATCAAAAGACAGGTGAAAGGAGGCACTCACTGTGAGGTACAGGGAAGAGAAGTGACTTTCTCTGTAGCTTGGCGGTACACAGACAATACAAAAGCACACAATGGGAAGGAACAGAGGAAAGAATCTCATGGCTTCCCACGCCTCCCATGATCATTGCTATCTAAGCTGCATGAAGGACTTTCCATTGAAGAAGGCTGTAGAACTGACTTAAAGACCTATTTAGAGAATATGCAGTGATATTGTTCCTGAGAAAGAGCATAGCAGTGACACACTGGCTTATAAATTCTGGGCACTGTGGCTAGCATCACTTAAAAATACTTGATCCACAGTACTGCCTCCACCCAGGGATCAAAACCATTGCTTGTGCCTCCCTATTATCTACCCCAATTCCAGTGGTGGATGAAACAGGGAGGCCAGACACACTCATAAATCCTGTGGGCAAGAGATGCATGCCCTCACTGCTGCTGCCTGTGAGAAGTGGCAGGCCTATACTCAAGCCTCAAGGGCTGAAAAACATCACTGCCCAGGGATATGAGTGGGGCATCTGTCAAGACCCATGAGCTGACACTTAATATGACCTAAAGTCATGGGCAGAACTGCAGTGAATTTGGAGCCCAACTGACAAATACGGTCTTTGACAGATCTGAGTGGGACAGCCCTTAAGCCAACAAAGGCCATTAATCAAGACTACTTCTAAGCATGGGCAGAGATATGTTCAAGCAGTATAGGCCAAAAATAATGCCAAAACAAGGATCTCAGAAGGACAGCTATTAAGCCAGCACATGCAATCACTCACACCTTTCAGTTATGTGTGGAGCTGTGCTCAACATGGCATAGGCTGGCAAATGCTGCTGCCCACAGATCTCAGTGAAGTAGCTCTAAAGCCAGCTCTGAATGACAATAACTGGTGCTGGTAAAACTAGGTGTAGAATTCACTCACTCTATAATGCACGCAAGAACATAGAGTGCCAACCACAGGAAACTTGTGAGAAAGAAGACACGGGAGTGTAGCAGTGTTAAATTCTCACAGTGTACCTGCCCATCTCATGCTGGAGCAGTCCTTCAGAGTAAGACACAGTGTGATATCCAGTGACCTGTCCTACATTGAATTAAATAGGATAGGTCTCAGTAGAGAAGAAGAGGTGCACATCAAGTTTATCTATTTTGAGCTGAGATAATATATTTCAGAGAAGGAACCACACTAATAACTCTGCCAATATGAATTTAAAAAGCTGTGTTTATACTCCCAAAAGATCACAATAGGTCTACAGCACCAAGCCCCAACCAAAAGGAAATTGTCAAAATGTCATAGATAGAATTCAGAATAAAGATGGCAAATAATTTGAATGATATTAAAGACAATTTTCTAACCTACACAAAGAAGCCAAAAAATATTTTCAGGAGACGAATGAAAACAAATCGAACTCTTGCTAAAGGATAGACAACATAAGAAAAGATACAACAGAATTTTAATAATCAAATGAAAGAGTCATTTAGGGAATTTCAAAATATAGGAAAAAGCTTCAACAATACGCTGGACCAATGTGAAGAATGAATTTGAGAACTCGAAAACAAGGTTTTTGAACTAATCCAGTCAGTGAAAGATACAGAAGAAAAAGAGTAAAGAGGAATGATTACTCAAAAAAGTATGACACAATGAGAATCAAACCAGTATGTGAATTATAGGTATTCTTGAGGAAGAAGAAAAGTAAAATAGCACAGAAAACTTATTCAAGAGACTTAATGAGAAAAACTTGTTTTATTATCACCAGAGATTAAAATAGTCACGTATGAGAAGGTCAATACATACTGAGAAAATCTGTAGCAAATAGGACACCTCTAAGACACATGGTCAGCAACCTGGATAAAATCAAAATGATGAAAAAAAATTCTACAAGCGTCCAGACAAAAGCAACAAGTAACCAACAAAGGAAAATTCATCAGGCTAACTAACAGTGAATGTCTCAGCAGAGACCTTAGAAATCAAAAAGGATTGGGGGACCATTTTCGGTCTTCTTAAACAGAGTGACTGACTTATTTTTGTACACTCCAAAACTAAGTTTCATATGTAATGGATAAGTGAAGAATTTTCTGGATAATCAAAGACTATAAGTATTTTTCATTACTAGATCTGTCCTATAGGAAATGCTAAAAAAATGCATTGTCCATGAAACACAATAGATATCTACCATTATAAAGGTACCTGAAAATTATATCTTACAGAACTCCTAAAATAATGACATTAAGCAGAAAACAAAACAACAATGTATGAGCCAACATCATTTACAGAAAAGTATCCCACATATCAATACTAACACTGAAAATGAACAGTCTTAATTGGCAAATTTAATAAGATAGACTATACCAAATGGATGAAAAACACACCTCAAGTATATATAGTTTACAAGAAAAACATCAAACACACAAGGACAAGCACAGACTCAAGATAAAAGAGTGGCAGGTAATATTCCACTCAAATGGAAACCAAAAGTGAGCGGGTGTTGGCCAGGCACGATGGCTCATGACTGTAATCCTAACACTCTGGGAGGCCGAGGCGGGTGGATAGCTTGAGCTCATGAGTTTGAGACCAGCCTGAGGAAAGCGAGACCTGGCTTTACTAAAAATAGAAAAACTGAGGCAAGAGGATTGCTTGAGCCCAAGAGTGGAGGTTGCTGTGAGCTGTGACATCACGCAGTCTACACAGAGCAACAGCTTGAGACTCTGTCTCAAATAAATAAATAAATAAATAAAAGTGAGGAGGTATAGCAATTCTCACATCATATAAGGTAGAATTTAATTCACAAATGGTAGAAAGAGATGAAGTGGTCATTGTATGATAGTAAGAGGAGCAATTTAAAAAGAAGCCTAAACATTCTAAACATATGTGCATCTAACACAGAGCTCCCAAATTCATAAAGCGTGATATTAAAAAATTCACAATACTAAAAAAGAAATAAATGGTAGCATCATATTAATAATTTCTGGGGACTTTATCACCCCACTGGCAGAAAAGGGAAGATCATCAAAGCAGAAAATCAATAAAGAAATATTAGACTTCAAATAGACCCAAAAACAAATGGACAATACAGACACAAATAGAACATTCTATTAGAAAACAAGAGACATTTTCTAAGATTCATCATGTCTTAGGCCACAAGACAAGACTCACCATGTTAAAAGAAATCAAATTTATAGCAAACATTTTCTGAGGGCGCAGTGGAATAAACCTAGAAAGTCAGATTGTATTAAAAAATCTAAAAAAATAAAAATAAACAACCCTAAAACCCACAATAAATAAATAAATAAATAAATACCGGCTGGAAAAAAAAAAAAAAAAAAAACCTCCAGTAGAAATCTCAAATCTACACATTAATGAAAATTAAACAAGCTATTGCTGAAAAATATTCGGGTCAATGATGAAATTAAAACAAATATCAAAATATTTCTCAAATTGGCAAATAAATAAAATACTAGATTCTAAAGTCTATGGGTTAAAGCAAAACAGCATCCCAATAAGAAATTTTATAGCCTTAAATGACTCCAGCACAAAAACCCAGAAAGACTTAAAATTAACAATCTTAAGTTACACTGCAAGGAACCAGAAAATAAGAGCAAAACAAATGCAAAGGTATCAAAAGTAAAGAGAATAAAAGCTCAGAGAAGAACTAAGTGAAATGGAAACAAACAATAAATTTAAGCTATCAATGACACAAAAATTTGGTGATTTGGTATGACACAAGTACAAGAGGGACTTTACTTAATACATGCAATCAATGTAACCCATTTCTTTGTACCCTCAATGAATCCCCAACAATAAAAATAATATATAAAAAATGATTTGCATTATTGACAGCACTGTCTAAATTTCTCCGCTGTGTTTCCTCCAGAAGCGTCTCCTCCAGCACGTTTCATTTCAGTGCTACCCGTGTCTTCCCAGACCCCCGAGCGAAGCTTCTGAGTGCCGGTTGCCTTCTTCCTCTGTGCTGCTCCTTATAGTCAGTAGTCAGTGTGCTCCGTTGCTTCCATTTCTGCAAAATCTCTCACAGGTATATTCTGTCCAAACTTACTTTTGCCAGTACTACTGAAACAGTTTAATACAAATTTCTCCTAACCAGTTGTCTTACAAGGCTTTTCCCTGGCAATATATTTGCATCCCAGAATTTTTAAGTTCTTCTGTACGTCCCAATTTACTTTTTAACTCTTAGTTCTTTCCACCTTTATCTAGGCAAAAAGAATTCCTTGCTTTTCTTTTCGTTAACACCTGAGATTACTGCCCATTTACCTATACCCTGAGGTGGGACGTATCATACTATGCGGCTTTGCCCATCCAAACCAAATCCCGATGATGCATAGGTCATCTGCTGGGGAGGAGCACCGGGTGCTGCATACACTGATGTTTTCAGGTTGTGAATATTGATGAAACTGCACATGTATGGTATACATGCTTTCCTATGTGTATTAATACACTGAATTTTCTGTATGTATAATATACTTGAGTAAAAATTATATGTAATACTCTTTTCTGTATTTATAATTTAATCCATTTTTTAAAGCAAAAGAAGAGGTTTAAATGAGGGAGAAAGAGGAGAAGTGGCAACAAATGAAGCAATGGGTCAAGATTCTCTAATTTCTTCTTTTAATGTTCTGTCTCCCTGAGTCCTTTGAAGCATCTGGTGTCCAAAGAAGCATTAGAATCTCTAGGACACCCGGATTACCCATATCCTAGAGAAAATTTTATACGTGGGCATGATTTAGGGCTGCACTTTTGATAAGACAGGTAGGAGGAACATTTGCGGTTACAAGTACATGTGAATTTATAAGATTATCTGTTTCCAAAAATAATGAAATGACCAAGAAAGCGACAGAGCAGATGGCGAAAGTCAAGTTGCTTTTACCTGGCTCATTCACGCTCCTCAATTATAGAGGGACTAACAGCACCCTTCCTGAGTTTAAAGAAAAATGCCTCAGGGTTATCTGCTAAGCAGTGTACTTCAGTATTTAAGTGCAAATTCAAGGGTCAAATGAAACAGATCTGGGTATTGATTCTAGCCAGGCTATTCACTGGCTATCCAGCGCACTGTGAGTTTCCCTTTCCTTATTTGTAAAATACAACAACTGCCTTGCAGAAATGGGAGGATAAGAAATTATATATAATTTGAATAACACAACATTGGAAACAATGTGCACACTCAATAAATAGCTGTTGTTAACTGTTATCTATAAAATAAAGAGGCTGAAATAAATAGTCTCCTGTAGTTCTAACTTTCTAAACTTTCTATCTTGCCATGACCAAGCTCCCCATTTCTGTAATAGCAGCCCTGATTTATGAAACCTGAGAAGTACTAAATGGGGTTAGACGGTCAGTCTGCTTTGTTGACGATTGATGCTATCATAGTTACCAGTAGACTTTATGGAAGCTAAAATGTGGACATCAGCTAGCCTACCTCAGAAAATAAAAAAAATAAACAATTCCCCTTTTTAGCATCCTCAAATCAGTGTGTGAATCTGGTCTTCAGTTCAATTTTGGATTTTTCTTTTCAGGAGACTATTTTCTAATTTCTCTTTTGTTTTCACAGTATTTTATAACATTCACTCCCCTTCTTATTGACAGATTAGACAGAAACTGATATTGCATTAGATGGAAAACACTCTAAGAAAATACAAGTTTAGATTGTCAGTGTTAGCCCATGTAGTTTACAAGGAAATGCAAAGTGAAAGAGAATACAAAACATTCATTGTGTGGACAATCTGTTTGGGGCCCCCAGATTCTCCAGGATGGAGGAGCTCATTTTCCCAATGCCAGGAGTGGTAGCCACGGAGCCTAATGGCTGAGTCCCTCTCTGGCCTCACAAGCTGACTGCCCCTTCCAAGAAGCAGCCTATATTTGGTTACTGATAAATTCAGGGTTTGAATGATGAATCAAAAGCCTGACCATCTTTCCTTAATTCAAGCCAACTCTGAAGGGCCATTGCAGCTCCAGAGACCTCATGGAATTGACAGAGGGCCCTCTTGTAATTATTCCCTGTGTCCAACCCTGGCTCATTCACCTTAATAGGAATCATTACCTCCAAATAAAGCATCTGCACATAACTCTCCATCTGAGTCTATTTCCCAGGAAACCTGTCCAATCACATCTGTTATTTTCAAATATTGGGAAATAATTGGGAAGATGTTTTCATCAGACACCTTTAGAATAAAATACTCTCTCCCTAAACTCAAAGTCCAAAATCTGTCTCCTGGACATTTTGAAGTAATTCTCATGCAAATGCCAGACTTATATGAAGGCAGTGAATTTCTATAGGCGTCACAGAAGAAGGGAATGTAGAGTCCAGGGCAACTGTGGAACAAAGGTCCTATCTGGTTGTTACACAGCATCTAATATAACCTATGAGTAATTAGGGAATTTGTGCATCTCCATTGGCAAAGCAGTTAACTTTGTTAAATTTCCCTCTGGCTGGAATGTGGGCAGTATTGAGACTGTTGTGTAACCTCACATGGCCGTGATGGGGTAATGTGCTCACAGGAAAGTGACATTCTTTGGAATCCCATAGTGCCCAAAAGAAAATTGGAGCCCCATGAATGAGTGGGTGTTTATTTCCCCTTCTGGACAGTCTGTGTCTGCCCCCACCTGGTGAGATGATCACCTTTCTGTTTGCCACGTACCTGATTATCCAGGGGGTGGGGTACAGACAGCCAGTGTGTACCCATAGAGATGGAGTGTCAGTGAAAACATAATCCGACAAGTCAGTGCAACTCCTCTACCAGTAGACAGTGACACAGGAAAGAAACTGGCTCAACAAAAACCTGCTTGAGAATAATAGGCCAATAATAGAGCTGGAGAACCATGAGACATAAAATAAATGTCTGAGTCAGCAGCTCCACGAAATTTTAACCTCAGGTACCTTCACACTAGAAATGTATTAAGGAGCCTAAAGAGCTTTTCTTACGTGGGTTGCATCATGTATACCAATACTTACTGTAGTAGAGAGCAAATTTAAGAAAATTTTGAAATAGTCGTCAATTTACTTTAAATTACAATAATACAATCATAGTGCAGCAATATAACATTTTTATTAAAACAATTTTCCAAACCGAAAAGAAAATTTTGTAAAGAGTGGCCTATGCACTTTCGCATTTAATCTTTGGTAATGTGTTTGTTTCAAGTATGTAAAGAAAACCTGGCTTCATACTGGTAGGTAGAGGAAAAAGAAAGAAATGTTTTAATAGCCTTTTCACGTAATTGTATATATTCATCTTTGATATTAGACTATAACTTGTCACATGTTAGTTTTTGGGTTTTTTTATTTTTATTTTTTTACAGTTTCTGTCAAGGGCTGGGTTCGAACCCACCACCTTTGGTATATGGGGCCGGTGCCCTACTCCTTTGAGCCACAGATACCACCCATATGTTAGTTTTTTGAGAATAGTTGCAATGTGGAATCTGAAAGCATTTTTGTGAACTCTCTATATTCTACTATATTAAAAACTATTTGGCTAATTTGCATTTTGAATATACCTTTTGCCAATGCATAATTTTGTAACATCATACCTTGGTGATGTGTAAAATATTACTTAACAAAGTAATACAGATTTTCCAAATGTTAACACATTTTCTTACATGATAAAAGCAATCACGTTTCTGAATACCCTCAGCCATTTCATCAGAAAAATATTTAAGTATTGGAAAGTTGCCCAAACTCTATTTTTTTCCAAATTTTCCCTGCAAGCTCATATTTTATCATTGCCAACAAAGACCATATTATTTCCTTGGGGAGACAAGTTTACCCGGCTCATTTTTGAGAAAACATCTACCAAATGCCACCTTTGTCTGCCATTGTCCTTTTAAGCAAAAATGATGTTCCATGGAACATGCAGCTAGTTAGGCTCACAGCTCTGCCATGCCGGTTGCTGTCCCTGAGACAAACATCAGGCTTCTGTGTGCAGCAGAATATCTTTTGCATATTTCTCATTTGGTCTCTCTAAAAATTAAAAGGAGGTATGATACAGGGTAAAAGTTTAATGAAATTAATAATTGTTACTGCCAAATCCACATTTTTGAGTGAAATCAGCACTTTTTTTTGCAGCAACTACCTATTGGTGAAGAATATGATGTTGGCTATTAAGGCTTGGTGCCACAGCCTTAATTCCTACTAGGGCACCAGCAATTTTATCCTCCACTGCTTTTACATCATCATCACAAAAATGATTACGGTGGAAACAACAAAGAACATCTTAGTATTTATATAAAAATAGTTTTGACCTTGCAAACTCTCCAAAATGTCTCAGCTACACCCCTGCCGTCTGCAGACCACATTTTGAGACCTATTGCCCTAGACTACAACTGGCCCAAGGGCAAAAACCAATATTTTGGTTGAACCTTGGGCATTTTTAGGGTTTCATGTCTCACCAGAGCAAATGGGAAAGCAGAGATTCATGTCCTAGTTGTCCCCTTCTGTCCCCATTTCCACCCAAATCACAAATAGAAAACTGGGTTTGAAAGTGGAGTTCCCAGAAAAAAATGAGTTTAATGAATATGATGATGTATTGCCCCTTGTGGCAGCAGCCTTATAAAGTATGCCCGGTAAGATCTTTTATTTTTTTTCAGTGATGTCTTCTGAAAGTGAAAGGGGCCTAACTAAATTCTGTGGCTGCCTCAGGCCTGCTCAGATCTCCGCCCCTGAGGCCAAGTAAATGCCCCTTGTGTGGCCATCTTTGGCACCTTGAAGAAAAGCGGTTGTATCAGTTCCCTTCGTAGAGTGCTTCTCTGTAGAATGACATTTTTTTTTCTTCCTCCAAAATGTTTCCTTATATCAAACATAAATCTAAGGCTGTGCTCTGTGAATTTCCCTCCTTCCTCTCTCATTAGGCACATGTAGGACAGCTAGTCAGCAAGCTCATTATCATAGCCAGGCATGTATTTAAACAGACCCTAAGTCACCCTCCAGCCTCCTTCCTCCTCCAGGCTAAACAATCCTCGTTGTTAACCTTTCCTCTCAGCCTTTATATTCCCGCCTTTTATCATTTCTGTTGCTCTTTGTTGGACTCTCTCCAGTTTTGCCACATTCCTCTTAAAGTGTCGGGAACAAAACTAGACACCATCCTTTAATAAGGTCTTCACCGGTGCCAACAGAGAGGAAATATTACTTCCTGGACCTGGCATGTCATTTTCCTGCTAATATATTACCGTGTTAGGCTTTGAAATAACAACACTGTTTAGCTGACTGGTACTCATCTTAGGTCTGAAGTCTCTCCAGACTTTCTGCCGTAGTTGTGCTTGAGCAGACAAAGCCTATCTTTAATCTCTGCATTTTCTTTCTGCCTTCTGAGTGTCACATCTTGCCCTTGCCCTACTTTACTCCCTTAGTTCTCTTTCTGCCAATTTCCCTAATTTATCAAGCTCGCAGTCAACTATTCCTGGTTTCCAAGATGTAAGCAACACCAACCACTTAATGTCATTCACACACTCTCGTTTCTATCATTTTGAGCATTCATTTAGAAGTATCGCTTGATTCGGGGCACATTATTTTCCAGTTATAGAAAAGTGAAAAATAGCTAAAATGGGCTTTTGAAAGTAACCCCCTCCCTAATTTTTCATTACCTGGAAAACATAGAGTTGACCACATTCCATCAAAAATGGAAATGAGTGAACCCTAATTCTGTTTTGGGTTAGAAATCCTGCCCGTGGAAGGAACATTAAGGTAAGCCGCAATTGCTGCATAAAAGAGATAAGAAACTACAGGTACTTGATAGATTCAGGCTTGAGGCAAAGGTCTAGAGTGGGGGTCTTCAAACTATGGCCCCATGGGCCACATGTGGCCTGCCAAGGACATTTATCTGGCCTGCCAGGTGTTTTTGCCACCAGTGCCTCTCCTGCTCAGTGGCTAACTTGTCCTGGGCCGCAGTGCACATGTGTGGAATGTGCAGCTGCACTCTCGGACTCCCCTCTTTCTCTCTGTCTCTCCCCATCCCTCCTTCTCTCTGTCTCTCCCTGCCGGGTGTTTTTGCCATCTTGCTTAGCAGCTGACTCATCCCAGGCCCAGTGCACATGTGTGGAATGTGCACCACACTCTCCGACTCCCCTCCTTTTCTCTGTCTCTCAATTCCTCCTCTCAGTCTTGGGTGAGACTGAGACTCTTGATTGGAAGTCAGGAGCTTGCCTGTGCAAAACCTGCTGCTGCCTGAGGACCAAGGAAAGAACAAGTTTGGATATTTTTTTGTTTTTTGAAGTTAGGAGGTCTATTTTTTTTTTTTATTTTGCAGTTAGTAGGGCCTTTTTTTGCAGCTAAAGGGGGGAAGCATTAGGAGGTTTTTTTTTTTTGTAGATGGGGGCACCTTTTTTTTCATTTTAAATATTGCATTTGTATTTGTTCCCATTGTTTTTTTGTTTGTTTGTTTGTTTGTTTGCTTTGCAGTTTTTGTCCAGGGCCAGGTTTGAACCCACCACCTCCAGTATATGGGGCCGGAATCCTACTCCTTTGAGCCACAGGCACCACCCCCATCTTGTTCTTTTACTTCAAAATAATATATGTACAGTGTGCATAGGAATTTGTTCATAGTTTGTTTTTTTTTAAAAAACTATAGTCCGGCCTTCAAACAGTCTGAGGGACAGTGAACTGGCCCCCTGTTTAAAACATTTGAGGACCCCTGGCCTGGAGTGTATGTTCATCCTGGGAGCCAGATTCCTCCCATGCTGTTATTCTACCCTCTCCCCTGAATACTGTGCTCACCTGCATTGTTCAAGATGAATCATGCAAAGCTTGTCAATAGAGGAAAAGGATGTAAAGGTGTTCACACCCAGCTATATTAAGGCCCAGACTTGGGAAATGGCATATGTCACTTCTACTGGAGTTTCATCTGCAGGAACTCAGTCACCTGAAGGGAGGCTGGAAAGTCTAGTGACATTATTATTAGAAGATGAGAGGATGGGTTGCAGTAGACACTGCAGCTCCTACCACCCAAAGTCTAGATTGATTTAAATGGTAGAATCTATTATGCTCAGCATGGGCCCTGCAGGGTGTCATGATACACACCTGTACCCTTCTCTCTGTAGGTGTGTGTCAGCCTTGATCGTGAGGCTGATAAGAAGTTTCGTTTAGAAATCCCCCTCCCAGATGGCTACATGAGCCAAGTCTCATCTACAGATGCTGTCTGGCTGGGGGGGGGTAGGGGGGTGCCTTACTTACATCTGTGGCATCATAGGTAGAACCTTCCTTCACTCTCTCTCTTCTCATGCTGATTGTGTTATGAGTTGCATTTCTCTGAACCTATTTACTTAACATAGTTTGATATAAACCCAAATGTTACAGTGGAGCCACACTATATGATTTGTTATAATTTGCATTTCCAAATGTAGTCTTATTGTGTATTTACTTATACCAATAGCCTCTTCTTGGAGAAACCTATTTCATAGATTCTAAACTACTGAGTTTATTGGTTGTGGATTACCTTCATGTAATACATAAACCTTTGTCCTTCTCCAGGTAGAAATAGCTTTGCTGCTTATACCACCTCTTTTACATTAGTTAAATCCCAATATTCAAGCCTGATATTTCTCATGATGTAATTATGTCAATTTTCCTTAGCGTAGGTCCAAACTACCATAGTATTTACTTTACCATAAGGAAGTTCTTGCATAGTAGACTAACACTTCAGTTTATTTTGAATAGCTGTAAGTGATATTCTGCATGTGAACAGGTGACTTCTGGCATCCTTCTCTAGCAGAGGAGATATTTACACATTTAAATGGAAATTTAGACAAAAAAATAACTAATCACATTATTAAACACAGTAGTAGAACTCTATTACAGGTCTGTAAAAACTCTATGAAGGTCTCAGCCTATCCTGTGTCACTTAATCTTCAGAGTATCTCTGAGTTAAACATCAGTTCATCAAATTGCAACTTGGTAACTTAAGCAGTGTGCCTAGATATATACACCTGGGGAGTAGAAAACAGGATTCAAACTCAAAGCATGTGCTCTTTTCACTCTGCAATATTTTCCCTTCCCCATTTTCTATTTAAGCCTCAAAAGTATTATGAGTGCCTCTTCCTCAGAATCAGAGCATAATTTTCCAAGGACAGTATGTCCTGGTCAGTGGACATCAGTTAGAAGTGACCAATAAATTGGTGATGATGAAAGTTTCCAGTGTTTTTTTTTTTTTTTTTTTTTTTAACCATTCAGGTTCTAAAGAGTGGCATAAAAGAGTTTCCAGGAGTACTGCGGTCCCTAAAGTTGAGTTTGTCTCTGTAATTGGGCTTAGTGTGGTGGGCTCACCACCAAAAAGAACGCCTGGACCCGAAAGGAGTGATTTGGTTTTTGCTGTCTCAGTATCAACACCTACAAATCAGAATCACTTCACTTTTTCTAATGCCTCTGGAGATTATTAAATGCAGACGAAGGGTAAAAAACTCATGGCAGTGAGCTAGTATTACTCTAAAATGAGTAATTCCAAGCAGGAAAAACAGAAATCCCTTAAGAACAGCTATTCCGCTACCCCCAACCCCGCCACCTTCTACTTACAAAGCCCAGAAGCCTTTTGTGGAAGTAACTAAAGGAATGATGAGGTTTTGGATGAGATGCCAATAAAATGATGGCTGGTTTCAATTACTAAAATGAAGACATTATTAATAGTTGTCAGAAACAGAAGGACCACTTATTCATGTGCGAAACATCAGCCATATGAGAAACGTCCCCACTAGGGGACAAAGCTACTGACCAGCTGCCCGAGCATCATGGACCACACTTCGTGAAACTCTGTGCTAGAATTACTAAAAATGGTTTTTAAAAAAAAATCTCACAGGAATGTACCTGGCCTATTGTTTGGGTTCTTCCTAAAAGAGATTACTGGGAATGATTACTGTTTTGCATGCCAATTCCATGGCTTTCGTTTTTTGTTTTATCTCTTGCCTCGGCCTTTCTTCTCAAAATGGTTAAGTCACGATGCACTGGGTTATAGCGACCTTCTAGTTAGCATCGGTTTGGGCATATTCAGGTTCTGTCTCTTTTTCTGTTTGTTCTTCTTCCCGTCTGACTAGCTAGCCTAATTATACACTAAGTCACTGATTCTATGACGTGGGGAGAAAACGGTCTTCCCCAGCTAGTCAACTGATGCCTTCATTTCACTCGGGGAAAACTTATCAAAAAAGACAAGGAGCCTTAAATGCGGCAGATATTTGATGCTAGGGGTAAGCTGATACTAGTATTGTTGCCGTAGCAACCTTGCCATTAAGGATGTTTCAGCTTCTCCTATTAACCTCTATTTTCAGAAGTTTATAACTCCTTGGTAAAAATTACCTGCAGGCTAAAATTTGGCATACACGATCTCAGACGTGCCTGGTATCAGTGAATATATACGTACATGGTATCCATTTTCTCAAAGAAAACCTAGTAAATTTCCAAATGAATTATTGCATTTCTCATAGGGTACAAATTTATTACATTTAGTGTTAACTCAATTATTTCTGGAAGATTCTTATAGCAACACAACTAACACTCATAAGATCTAGCGTTTGCCTTGCTTTCCTTCCTTTTCCTTCACTGGTTGGCACATTCCCACTGTTTTATCTCAAAAATCACTAGGAGAGATTTGACTGACTCAGGATCAGTTTTAAGCTCACATCAGGAGACGCAGTTAGAGGTGGTCACTCTGCATGTCTGGAATTTATGTGATACTTTGATCAGAGCCTAGGGAAGAAGAAAAAAATCTGGCTGGTGGAACAGTGTCACGTTCAAGGGCCTTGGAAAGGCAGGAGCTAAGATCTGAGCCGCCTCTCCTGCTTACTTCTTCTCTCAGGCAAAACAAGGCCACAGCTTCCATGATTCCAAGGCAGAGCCCCGAGTTCCAGGGACTGGAAACCAACTCTGCCCTCTGACCACACTTTCACAATGTCAAGGTTTTGTCGTGTGAAAGATAAATTTTTATTAATTGTTCTCATTTCCTTATTTTTTTTCCTTTTTTTTTATTCTGAAGAAATCTTACACCCACTGAAAAATTGGAAGAATAACAGAGCAAGCTATTTGAGAATTGTTAACATTATTAAATTTCAGGCCTAAATATTGTAGTATGTATCTTCTAAGAATAAGGACAGCCTCTTTTATAACCACAGAGCTATGATCACGTCCAAGAAACTCAACAACAATACTACTATGTAAAATTACTCTTATACAAAGGTTCTCAGTTGTGCGACTTATATCTTTTTTAGCTTTGTTTTCCATTTAGAGTTAGATCAAGGATCATGCTTTACATCTAGTTGTCATCACTGCAGACTCCTCGGTTGTAGAACATTTCTCTAGTCTACTTTGTTGTTCATGTCATTGACGTACTTTTTTGAAGAGTTTGCTCAATTGTGTTACAATGTAGAATATTCCTCATTTTTCTCTATATGATTAGACTTGAGTTAAATGTTTTGGGCAGAAATACCGGGTAGGTGGTATTAGATCCTTCTCAGTTATCACAGCAAAAGGAACATGATGACTCTTTGCCCCATTATTTAATGATGACCAAGTTATTTCTTAAGTTAAGCTTTATAATTATTTTTTGTCCACTCTCTGTCTTCAACACAATGACTTAAGTTATTCCCTTAGGGTTTGCCATTTATTCACTGTATTTAGAGTTTTATTCATATATTTTCTCCCATGTCACACAATTCCCCTGACAAAATCTAGGTCCACAAATCCTTACGTGGTTTTTGTTTTCTTTTAAAGGGACAGATTCTTAAAGTTAGACTAATGTGTCAAATAATAGATGTATTCTAATTTTAATAAAAGTTGAATGATTTTTTTTTGTATTAAGTCATACCTGTGTAACTTAATGCAATTATGGGGTACAATGTGCTGGTTTTACATACAATTTGAAATACTTTTATCAAACTGGTTAACGTAGCCTCACCACATTTTCTTAGTTATTGTGTTAAGACATTTAATGAATGAATATTTTAAAGTCTATACCCACTCACATATATAATACTAGTTCACATATGTGAGAGACCTTTATTTACATGTCCACCATTAGTTAAGAACAATCACAAACCAATGGGGGGCCAAGTCAGGGCTATTTGGAAAACACACCCCTCTATTATGGTCCTCCCATTTGTATGTGACTGTTTTAATAATATTCACAGTTGTTTTTATATTTTCTCTTCTGATATGTGGAAAAGAATATCTCATTAATACTTCTGTGCCTTTTTTGAACTATTGATGTGTTTGGGAAATTTCGTATGTTTATCAGCCATTTGATGTCCTCATTTATAAATTACCTCTTTGCATCTTCAGCAATTTTCTTCTAATAGAATTTTTATACCCATGTAGTGAATTTATAAGAACACATTATATATTACAGATATTAATCTCTGCCTTTCATCTATAATTTCCGGAAAACTGTATTTTTGCCTATGATTTTATTTGTGGTACCACTTGTCGTTCAAAAGATTTTTAAAATATTTTTGTAGTCAAATATGTCTCACTTTTGTTTTATAACTTTTACATTTCCAGTCATAGAAATCAGATATCCTCTCCCCTGATTTTATATGTGATCTCCTAGATTATTTTGTAGAATATTTATTGTTTATTTCATACTTTTAAAACTTAAACTTAAATTTAATTTTATGAGGCACAACATGGGGCTTAAATTTTTTATCCTCTGGATAATAGGCCATTTAACAATTTTATGCAAATAGCACAATGCATTCAATAATCTAGCATTTTCCCACTAAATAGAAATGTTAGTCTAATCATCTTAACTTTTCCTGATGTATTATAATTAATTTCTCAGTTTTCTTTTAATTTCCACCTACCTGTTTGTTTCTTTATACACCTATATCTTATGCATCTGACTACATCTTTCATTTTATACTATTCTGTTTTAGTTGTTTAGCAGGCATCCATTTTCAATTATTTCTTTGGAATGGGGTGCAGTGGTAATTTTCTTTTTTTAAATCTAACAGGCTACAACAATTTTTGATCCTAACAGGTGAATAATAACTTACCTGTTTATACTCCTATTGGGTTGAATTTCTGGCTCTCAGAAATCTGTAGATAATGTTTACTCTTGTAACTTGCAATGTAGCAGATAAGAAATCTGATGCCAATCAGATTCTTTCATCTTTGTCAGAAACGTTTCATTTCTCTGCAGAAGTATGTAACTAGGCTTCTTGTTTTTAGAGTTAAAAAAAATGTACTTGTATGTGTATCTGCTCATGTGCCTGTTTTTCCTGTGACCCTCACTGGAACACAGTGAGTCCTTTCAATCTACAAGTTCAGTTCTTTCCTCAACTCCGTAAACTTAATAGATTTGTTTAATTATCATCTACTATCCACCTTCTCCTTCTCACCTTTGTGAAACTTTGCTTAATCTCATGCTAGGTTCCCTGGATCTGTCTTGCCAGTCTCCTATCTCATCTACCCGATCTCCTTTTAGTTTTCTTTTTTTATTAATTCTTTTCTGTGTACTTTGATTTTTAAAATGAAGCTCTATTTTATCTCTGCGTACTTTGATTTTTAAAATTAAGCTCTACTTTATTTACTTTATGTATATAAATTCACATGTCATCCATGCCCCTACACTTCTCATACAAATTATTTAAATAGGAAATCATGGCATTAGATCCAGCAAGATGATGCAGGTGGACGCTTGTATGCATGTGTATGCCTGTGTGCATGTGTGTGCCCATGTGCATGTGTGTGCCTGTGTGCATGTGTGTGACCATGTGCATGTGTGTGCCTGTGTGCATGTGTGTGCCCATGTGCATGTGTGTGCCTGTGTGCATGTGTGTGCCCGTGTCCATGTGTATGCCTGTGTACATGTGCCTGTGTGCATGTGTGTATCTGTGTGTATGTGTATACCTGTGTGCATGTGTGTGCCCATGTCCATGTGTATGCCTGTGTGCATGTGCCTGTGTGCGTGTGTATATCTGTGTGTATGTGTATACCTGTGTGCATGTGCCTGTGTGCGTGTGTATATCTGTGTGTATGTGTATGCCTGTGTGCATGTGCCTGTGTGCGTGTGTATATCTGTGTGTATGTGTATACCTGTGTGCATGTGTGTGCCTGTGTGCGTGTGCCCGTGTGCATTTGTGTGCCCATGTCCATGTGTATGCCTGTGTGCATGTGTATGCTTATGTGCATGTGTGTGTCTGTGTGCTATGTATGCATCTTCTAAGGTTCTTTTACTTATTTCTTGGCCAGTTTATGCCTATCTTCCTCGACCATTCTATATCAATGGCATACAGTTTATGTATTCTGAATATTAATTATCTCAGGTTGTTGAGCACCTCAAGGTACATAATTGCTTTTCTTCCTAGACTCACGGGTATTTAGGTTCTTGTAGGGTCCTAATAGGTAGCATTCCCAAAACTGAAGATACAGAAGTAGTCCCTTTATGCACTAGAACTAGACATACAGAACTAGGCAGGCCTCAGGTATAACAAGATGCAGCCCACCCATTCAGCTGTTTCTCGGCCCCTTAAAAAGCAGGTGTCCTCAACCTAGAAGTTGATGCTAACACCCCTTTGTTGGCTGGACTATTCTAAATATACACTACTTTGTAATTTTTCCCTTGAGGACCTCTGATGTAGACCTCCACAGCCTTATCAAGTCCAAAAGAATAATACCTCATATAAATCCTCTCTTTTGAATTACAGCGGATTCTAAGAAAGGCGGGTAGATTAGAATCAATGGCAGTGCAGGGAGGCAGGGAAGCAAGGCAGCTTTGTTCAGCTGGCAAACTTTGTTGAATCTTTTGAATCTGCTTTTTTCTAGCATGACTTTTACATATATTTCCACTAATGTTAATCTCAGTTTTAAAACGACACGCATAAATTTATCATTGGAATCAATTTAAATATTTTTTAATTTTCTTTTGTGAATGTGATAAGTAATCTCCTAGATTATTTTCTAGAATATTTATTGTTTATTTTGAATTTTTAAATTTATTTTATGTTGTTTGCTAATTCATTTATTTTTTATTGTTTATTTTATATTTAAAAATTATAACATATTTTATATCTGTCACATGTACCTTTCTGGTATTTGTTTCTCATTTGAAATTATGAATTCTGTGACTGCTTTTTTCAAATTTTAGAATAAAACCATTTTCAAATCCTAATCATACTCAAAACAAAATTAAAACATACCTCAATAAAGTTAACACATTTTATTGCTTAACCTGTCAGTTATTTTCAGCCAAAACGTCCTCATTATGATTTGATTCACATTTCATCATTTTGTAATAAATCTTCTGGAAGTTTAATAGTTTACTCTGAAAAGAACACAAATTGGGTGGCAGAGTTTAAGCCTTTTCACATCAAGGAATCGCTTTGTCCTGTCTTCATAAATGAATGACAAATTGGCTGGAAAATTAATTCTTGGATCAAATCATTTTTCTTTGGAACACCAGTCATGACTCCATTTTTCCTATCCTTTAGGTTGTACCAACATGGAAGTATGCCTAATTTTTCTTTTCTTATGCAGAAGCTGCTTTTTTGCCTCTTAGATGCTTGCAGAATTCTTCATCTCTTTGAAGTTTCCAATTTCATTAGACCATTTGTAAGTATGATTTCATTTTTAAGTTTGGCTGGAACATGATATGTACTCTTAGTTATTAGAAAAATTGAGAATAATTTCTTCTATTTATTTTTCATTCTTTTCTTATGGTCTGTGGCTTTTTCCTAAAGTGTTTATGACTCACAGTTCAGACTTCCAGAATCTGAACTTTTTGCATTTACCACTCTGCTTCATTTTTTTTTTCTTTCTTTTGATTATTCCTGTGGAGTTCTGTAAATTTTTCCTAAATTCTACGCCCAGCTTTTATTCTTTAGCATGTACAATCGATCAGGAAATAACCTTGTTTATCATTACAATCTAGTTTTTTCTGGTAGCTTTTCTTCTCTGCTGTTTTTGGATTCTGCTGTTGCAAATGTTCCATATTAAACAAACATTGACATTCAGAGTATCTGATTAATTATTAAGTCTGAAGTCTAATAATATCTGCTCTTCTATTATGCTGCTTGAAACTTTGATCTGATGGCTGAAGCTCATGCTGATCCATGAAATAATTTTGGGATTGGGGTTGAGGCAAGGTGGAACAATTTGATAGAAGATCTATAGGGTGTCTGAGGATCTGGTAGAAAGGAGCCAGTCTGCTAGATGCGAATTGCTGATTTTTAAATTTTATGTAAATTAAAGGATTTTTTTGTCTATATTATTGTTACTCTTGATTCCTTTAAATGCCTCTATAAGGATTCTAAAATACTTTTTAATTTATGTTGTGACCTTTAGGCAAATTATTCAGTCTCTCTGTGCCTCAGTTGGGAATACTAATAGTACATAGTTCATAGATTGTTGGAATTAAACAAACTACCAAGTAAAGCTCCTGGCATATAGAATCACTATATAAGTGTCTGTGATTATCTTTAGCTTACAATTTATTTCCGTTGCACACATGATGGATTATTAAAGAAAAGCTGCCCTGATAGCTATATCTTCTCTGCATAGGTTTGCAAAGCACTTTTCTTAATATTAGGCCCAGATTCTAGTTTGTGAGAGCGGTGTACACTTACGAGAAATCTGGGTCAGGTCTCTATTAAGGTTCAAAGGCTGCAAATGATAATGTAGCTTGTGTGCTTCTGGGCAGCCCTTTCCCTGACATCGTCTCCAGTTCTCCTCCGTTCATGATAGCAGTCTAACTGGGAATTTCCAGGGACTACAGCTCATTTTCCAGATTCAAAAATCCTTCTATAGAATAGAATCTATGCCTTAATATGCCTCAAAATATTTCTCGATATATGCTGTGTCTAACAGAAATTCCTCAAATCAACAGACAGTCATCTATGCTTGACCAATATCAATTTAAGTTGCCATAGATTTTTCTAGCAATGATGTGGAATTTCTTTCCTATTTGTAACTTCACTTCAATAATATTTGTAAGATGGAAAGGTGGATGCCTGTGTTCGCACTGCCCTTATTCATGGTTAAACCATTTATTAGGAGTGCCATGAGGGATGGTGCCAAGTCTGCATGTACTTCAGTGTCCCGCGTTCTCCCTGCTTCTCAAAACACACTTGCATTTTAGTCCCAGTTGAACTTTCAATTTACTTTCCTTTTGCCCTCAGGCTTGATTAGATTCACTAACAGCAAGAGTTATTGTGGTCTTTCAGAGAGACAGCAAGAGTGAGAGAGGGAGAGGAGATGAGATGAGGTATTGCTCGGAGATCCTTGATTGCACTGCCCGGAAACACTCAGCTTACACTATCTTGAGTCTCAGCCCTGTTCTAGGCCAGGTGGATAGCACTGCAGTATTTAGTCTGAGCACAGATACAAAATAAAACTATTCCTTGGATGGGTAATCCAGTACTATGAATTTTTTCCTTTAATTCTAATCACTGTGTATCCCACCATGCATGCATCTAAAGAAATAAAGCTTTTTCCATAGGAATGCTGGTCAAATAGATTCGGGTCCATAATCAGGCCTAAATTTTTCTCATTAAAACATTATCTTATTACAAGTACTTATTATCCCTTTTGTGTTTTTGCATTATCCTGAGGTATGCTAATCATGACTCAAAGTTACTTCTTCTGACTCTGGCACATTACATCCTTTTTTCTTTCCCCCCTCCAAATTTCTTGTAGAAAGTCAATCACACCTAAGATCAACATAACTTCTTTCATAGCCTTGACTGTCTCTTGCTAAAAACTAGTTTAACTATTTAACCGGTATAAGTAGAACTATTAAATGCTACTTATCGGCTTTCTAAAAATAATTCTTAAGAAACTGGATATCTATATATGTCAGGATGAAATATAGTTCAGTTTGCTACTTGAGACTGAAGTAGGGAAAATAGAATGATCTCCTTAATTTAATCAAAATACATAATAATGGATAAGTGTGATTATCTGGCTGATATGTACATCCTCAGAAAACATTATGCAACTCTTATTTTAGTGTTTTGGGGTCCATTGCCTTTTTGCTCATTCTAATAAGCAAGTGTTTTGAGCTGGTCCGTCCCTGCTCCTCTGCACTATTGATCCAATAGTTGGGCAGTGTCTAGTCCACTGAGGCTGCAACGATAACTACCATGAACTGGGTGGCTTATAAACAACATCACTTATCTCTCACAGTTCTGGAGGCTGGGAAGTCCAACATCCAGATGCTAGCAGATTTAGTGTCTCAGGGCTCATTTACTGGTTTACCAACTGTGCCTTCTCATTATGTCCTCACATAGTGTATGGAGCTACAGAACTTAGTTGACCCTATTTTATAAGGTGCTAAACTAAACCCAGTCAAGAGTTTTCACTCTCATGACATCTCCAAAGTCCCCACCTCCTAATACCATTGCCTTGGGTGGTAAGATTTCAACATACAGATATGAGGGAAGACAAAAACCCTTCAGATAGCAAAACCTCCTTTACCATCCATGGTAAAAAAAATAATTCTTGGCTCAGACAGGAAGTAATAATTTTAATCTGGAGTACAGCCAAGTGCTGAATTATGAAGTCAACATACCTAGACTACAACTCTCACAAATACATAAAAGGAATGACTTAATTGTGTTCATTCCAGAATGATGTCATATTTAAAAACTCATCACCAAACTGGCAAACATGAATTTGATTCTTTTATCCTATGCCTCCAAGGACTTTAAAGTAGCCGCATATCATGACCTTCTGAAGCACTTTCCCTTTTTCTCTCACAGTTCTCTTGCGCTAAATATTTTATTTGACCAAACTTACCCACTCACTCTTTTAATATGAATATTAACCTAATTAGCTCTGCTAAGTCCTTTCTTTCCTCCCACCTCAACTCTCCTCTTCCTTAACCAGTTGTTTAATTTTGTGTCATAAAAGGTAAGGAGCAGATTGGAAAAAAAATGACTCATGCATAGAGGATGAGAAAACTGGACTGAGAAATATAAGGATTTTCCCTAAAGGCAGCATATCTCCAGGTCACTCTGTATAGTTGTGCAGGTTCTGCACTGCACAACTCTTCTGTGAACTTAATTTTTATTTCTGCATACTCAGTAAAAATCATTACAAGATTAGCAGGTGTTATTTGTTGATTCTTCATCTGTCTGACTATGAAATGTATGCTTTTTATATCATCAGATGGTACTTAGCCCTTAATTTTCTCATTTGAGTGTAAGTATGCAATATTTCGTATTAATAGACAATAGGAGCTCAAAAAAAGAAAAAGTAATTATACTGCTGGACTAAATACTATTTGTGATTTAAGGCATTAAAATTCCAGAAAAAATGGCTTGGGGCCAGTGGCTCAAGCAGTTAAGGCACCAGCTACATATACCTGAACTGGTGGGTTCAAATCCAGTCCGGGCCCGCCAAACAACAATGACAGCTGCAACCAAAAAATAGCTGGGCGTTGTGGCGGGCACCTCTAGTCCCAGCTACTTGGGAGGCGGAGGCAGGAGAATCGCTTAAGCCCAGGAGTTGAGGTTGCTGTGATGCCATGGCACTCTATCCAGGGTAACAGCTTGAGGCTCTGTCTCAGAAAAATTAAAATTAAAATTAATTAATTAAAATTCCAGAAAAAAAGAATTGGTATTTGTCTAATAGGAATATTTTCTAGGCATTACACTAGATACTTATTTTTAAAATAAGTATGTTCTTTATTTGTAGGAAGCATTATAATCTGAACATTCTTCACTCCTTTATTAGCAAATTTTTCTTATATGCTTTTAACAAGTTAACAGTGTTAAACTACACTACCTGTCAAACACCAAGTGTAACTTAGAGAAAAACAGAAAGATGGTTGGACCACTGAATGGAAAGTGAAAAAAGGCTGAGAAAGGCCATGAAAGACACTTTAGAAGCATTTAAAGGAGATGGTCGGGGAAATTAGATTCCCGAACACCATTGGATTTCCCCTAATGTTTAGAAGGGTTTTACAAAATCATTTTTAAAAGACATTAGATTAGAACTAAGGAATCAGAGGCACTCACACTTTGAGATCTTAACCAAGTAATCAAAGTTTCTAGATTGACAGAAGACCTAAGAAAAGGAGAGAGCAAAGAGTGAAGAAAGTGGAGATGGAAGGCAGAGGAATAGCAAAGACAGGTAGCAAGAAGCACAGAGTTGTGCCTAGAAGCAATAAAGTCTTGAACTCACCATGAATTGAAGAATAAAAAGCCATAGTCACGATTCTGGTAGATGGACTACAAGTACAGGAAGAGAAGGCCTGAGAACTTACAACGTGCAGGTGATAATAAATCCTAAAGCTGTACAGTAGCAGGCATGAGGTACACCAAAGCCCAAGACATTTTCTAAGAGTAAGATGTTGGCATCCTTGCTAGACTAATTCCAACCTACATGGCTGATTTAAGAGTGTAGGTCCCCAGAGTGCAACCGCCTTGGCAGGTCTCATGTCTAAGGGCAACACAGAAGGGCACCAAGCCAGGTGAGCACAGAGAATAAATTCAAATACTTCCACATCAAGTGAAGAGACAACAGAGCAGATTTCATTATTCTCCTATAGCTTTTCAGTAGTTTCCTAAAGCTTTACCATTCTGACCACTCTTAATAAGCTACTATTGCTGAAGATTTGCTGTACAAACATAGGTTGACCATGCTCAAAGCCCCAATTCATCCTGAGCCTGTGATCTGGAACACAGCAGGCAGCATGGAAGTTATTCTTATTTTATGAAGGGAGCCAGGGGACTGAGGATCAAAACCTACCCAACCATAGATATAACTAAAGCATAGATATAACTAAACAAGACGGATGAAATTAACTAATTTAGTTAACTATTCAGAATCCTTCTTGCCAAAAAGTAATAACCTTCAGACTGATTGAACAAAACAGGATCCTGCTACTCAGATGCTTTGATTGGGGTAAGGTTAGTTTTTATGGTAACTTTAGTCCATTTTTATTGTGATCTTCTCAGGCATTTCTGCATAGACTACTCTGCCCAGCAGGGAAAGTCCTCATAGAAACATGTTTCAGAATGGTACCTACTAGGTGCCACAGTCTCCCACCCTGCTCAGCTGTCCACCTCCTTCTCTTCTTCACCCAGCCTTTCCTTGTCTTCACCAGCGCTTGTCTTGCTCTTCTCATCTGGTCTGGTTCTGGATTTGGGTGTTTTTTTTTTTTTTTTTTGGTTTTTTAATTAAATCTTTGTCCTTCTTCTGCTCTGAAGCTTCCTTCTCGCCTTTCGACTCTTGCCCAGGTGCTTCCAGAGCTTCTTTTCGCAGGATTAAGAACCTGCGGAAGTCCAGCTCTTCCTTGACCTGGAGCACATCACTGGCAGCGTCCTGTGCTTCCCCTTCACGTCCAAGTTGTTGCCACAAGATGTGGCCTACAGCAGGAAGACAATGGCGTCGCGGGAGATGGCGCTCTGGGCCTCCTTGGAGATGCTGACGCCATCCCGAAGCGCCTCCTTCATGATCCTGGTGAAGACAGCATTGGGAGTGCTTGGGTCCTCGGGCCTCTCCGCCATCGCGGCTGCCAGACCTGAGCTTCGGCCTCAGTCTCCGCGGGCAGCTTCTGCATCCGGACTTCCTGCTTCCTTCTCCCGACTTGCGCGTTGCTCTGGTCTGACCCTCGCAGGTTTCCGTCCAGCCCTGTGTTTCCCACACTGCATCCCATAGGTCCCCTCGGCCACGGCGAACTTCCTGTCCACCCAACACCGCCTCCGTCTTAAATCGCAGCTGCTCCGAACTTTCTGGCCCCCTGGTTCGGGCCAGCTCCACCGCACCCTGCCTGTCGCGCTCCAGCGCCGCCCCCCTTTCTGTTTCACACCCTCGCCGCTTCTGCAGCAGTGCTGCACGCTTCAAGTAAAGCATTTCATTTAATTCCTGCAAGAAGCCTGAAGAGAAGGCCAATTTGAAGATTTCACAGTGAGGAGATGAAGAATCAAAGAGGTGGCCAGCAGGAAAATGGTTGCAGCAGGATTTGAATTTAGATTAGAGCCCAAAGTTTGTGTACTGTTTTAGATGATCTAAAAGAAAATATAACCAAGCTTACTACCGTTATGAATGTTTGCTAAAAAGCAAATAAAACATTTTTAATAGCCAAAGTGGTTTCTGTTGATTTCCTCAATATCCTAACTGAAATTGCTATTTTTATGCTTTGCATGTATGAAACAATAGCTATGAAACTCTGGACTCTAAATGCTACCTCAAAATTTTATAGACACCAAATCTCTAACACACTCATAAAGATCACATAGGTCATAGCTGCAAACAATGCAGGGATGCTGGGAATCTTGAAGCTTAGAAATTCTGAAGAATTTTTAAATGCAACCTGAGTTAATTGACACTATCTGATAATTAATAAACAATTACCTGTATAAAGAGCAATTTGCCTTGAGTCTCTGATATTTAGATGAGACTCTGGGCCCTAAACTTTTGAGTTAATATTGGAATATGTTAAGACATTTGAGGCCATGGGAATGAAATGAATGTATGTTGTATGATAGGACATGAATTTGGGGGGACCAGGAGAAGAATAATGTGGTCTAAATGTTTGTGTCCTCCTCCTCCCCGAGTTTGTATGCTGAAGTCCTACCACTGCCACCACCCCCATGATACTATGCCCATATTAGGAGATGGAGCCTTTGGGATCATGACGAGGTCCTTATAAAAGAGATTGGTACCATTATAAAACAGGTTCATGGGAAGTCATTGACCTTTTTCACTCTGTGAGGACACAGCAAGAAGTTGGCAGCCTGCAAACCGGAAGAAAGTCCTTACTAGAAACTATGCTGGCAACCTGCTCTCAGCCTTTCCAGCCTCCATAACTGTGAGACATAAATTTATTGTTGGCAAGCCACCCAGCTGATAATATTTTGTTACAGCAGCCCAAACTAGGTACCTATTGATAGTACTATTCTCTTAAATATGTCTGTAAATATATCTCACTGCAACTATTCCAATTCTGTACACCATTGCCCCGGTATTAAAAGAGCAGGCTCTTAATTGGGCTTGACTTCAGCCATACCTCTCTTCAATCAAGACAATATTTCTGAAATACAAATAGGATAGCACTAATCTGTTTCTGTGGCTCAACTGTACCCTCAGAATTAAATATTCCCTGGCATGATATCTAAATTTTTAATCTTCCCTGATTTTCTCTTTCTCTTCTGGCTTTCTTTTTAATTTCAACCTTTCTCCTTCCTTTCACAAGTTATACCCTGCCCCAGAGACACTGAACACTGTCTAATTCCTGTGTTTTAACTTTGCCCTCAAAAATATCTCATGCCTATCTCTTCCCTTGAGCTGTGTGACACCTGTTTCTCAAGGATGATTTCATTTAGATTTTCTCTTTTCTGGGAAGATTTCCTAGACTGGTTAGTTGCTATTTTCATGTACCATATCCATAACTACTTCTTAGTGCTTCTTTATTATTCTGTCTACTCTCCAAGCTGTGAGCACCAAGTAATATCTCTCTAGGAGCTGTGTCTCCAAATCCTAGAATAATGCTCTCTCTTCTAGATATCTAGATAGCTATCATTTGATCTCAACACCCACAAACTCTTGTTCCTTGTCTTGGAGACTAAGCCTGTATCAGTTGGATCTTCATAATTTTCAGCCGGCTACCACTAAAGGGACGCCCTGGTATGAGATGAAAAAGAGAGTGAGAATGGGATGAAGGAGCGTGATTCCCTGTCTGGTCACCTTGGGACCACTGCGTCCCTCCACTAAGGGCCACGGCTCATTCCAGCTCTCTTTCCAGGATCTGACAACCATTTTCTCCCATTTTCCATTCAGATCTGTAGTTGGTGGACAATAAATATTTATTTAACTAACTTGAATTGAATCACTTTGAGTGAAATACTTTTTTCCCTTGGTGGATATATTTTGTAGAGTAAAGAAAGCAAATGAGCTTTTTCATGTCTTACTAGCCATTAATTGTACACTGTAAGGAGCAGTGTTTCTGATACTGCTTTTGGTATTTAGATGGTACACAAAATAACATTTTATATTTTAATAATCATTTATTTTAATATATAGTAGTCAGACAAATTTGCCTATCAATACAATGATTTAATGACCTTATAGGGTAATACACATTTTTCTTATAGGACTCAAGTAATATGTTGTTAATTTAAAGAAAAATACTAAGTAAATAATAGGACCTGTAGCAACAAAGATGTCAAAATTAAGGGCATATTATGTGATTATCCAGAATACAGAAAATACTGTAGGAAAGGATTTTGAGAATGCAACTTACTCATGCAGAGAAGGTTGTGATTGATTAGTGATGTCTGCCACAGCCATTGGAGGAGCAAACAGTATACCTGCCAAGTGTGTGCCATGTCTAGACTCTTACACTTCTTTATACTTTGGTAATCTGAGGGAATTTCTAGTACTATCTTGCCTTGGCTGTTCTGTTGGAACTGGATATCTATCTTAAAATAACGCTGCCAACATAGAAGAAGACATATTTCTGCTTTTGCAGAAAAATCCATCTGTTCCTCTCACTCCAGAAGTTGAACCTGAAGCTCACTCAACTGGCCCAACTGGTACAAGAAAAGTCTTTAATATTATTTGATCCTAGCAAAATAACAAAGATTTTGAAAGGATAATCAATGTTATTATTGTAATTGTGTGAACAGAAAAACTACTACATCCATCTTTGGCATCTATGACAACTAATGGTGTGGTATATTCATAATTTTGACTCTGATAAAAAAATCTGTAGATTGTTAGAATCATTATTATAGTGGTATGGAATGTAAGAAACTTGGGCAACTAAATATTTTATAGGAACTGAATAATTAAAACCTAATTCCATAGCTATTCTCCTGGGTGGTGACTGGGTTTCTGACTGTAGGCACACTATACTGGGAGTGAAACATTTAGTTAATTTTGCAAAGATAAGTAGTTTATTTACTTATATATGTATAATTTATACCCCACCTGCCTTAAAAACATGTGTTACACCAAAGAAAATAATAATAACGTACACTTGATTGGCTTTGGAAGCACAATAACAAGCTGTATTAATTAATTATACTTTGTGTTTCCATCCCATTTAGTCTAGTTATGATCACCCAAAGACTACCACAGCTTAATGAATCTTACAGTGCCTCCAGACAATAAAAAAAGTCAAATAAAGTGCTTGAAGTTAAAAACAACAATGGCAACCAAACACTTTGAGACCTGATGGGTCCAGTTGATATGTCTACATTGATTCAATCCACTTAGTAATTCCAAATATTCTATTAGTTAATAGAAAAAATCATTTGGAGACAACACCTTAGGAGTTCAAAGGGTTAAAGTAGGGGTCCCCCCCACCCCTACCCTGGGGTGGTGAGGGTAGGAGCAAGTAGGAACTGAACAGAATACCAATTGGAAATACCAGAAATAGCTCAGGTTAATAGTTGTCCAATTGCTGACTGTGGTCTAACCAATTTAGAAGAATAAAATCTGCCACCGCGGGTCCTATTTTAAAAGACATAAGCTTAGTTTCTTAATGCTTATTACTCTATGTAGAAATCCATTTCTCTCTTTGCTGTTTCTTTAGGAAATCTTTGTTTAATAATGCTCAGTAAATTAGGCCTCCATAGGCTTGGCTTTCTCCCACCCTGCCAGTTTCTCTCCCTTTCTGTACCTCTGTAAAATATCTGCTTAGAGTCTCTGATTTGAAATGTTAATTAAGGTGGGCCTGGCCTCAGGTTACAGTGTACATCCCTTTTTACATGCAAAGGGATATGCTAACTAGGTTACTTAGAATCTGGAGGTCAAGAGGGAGGCTTCCAGAGACAACAAAAGTCCAGGAAGAGCCAGGCACTTCTCAGCAACTCTCAAGGAAGCAATCGGTAAGCCTGTGGACTGAAATGGTTATCTAGCATACAGAGGCGTCTGGGGTTGATTTGGGTCATGTTTTTTCCTTTTGTAATCTCTTAATGTAAAGTTTGTACCCAGTTAACCAGTTAACATAGATGTAACATGATTTAATTAGATATTCAAAAAAGACTGATATGTGAACAATCCTGTCTACTGATTTCAAACAGGTGAATAACAATCTATTTGAATTCAAGATGATGATCTCAAGATTTTAAGGTTTCTAAGTGATATGCTCATTTCAAACCATCTGGACCTTTCTAAAAACCCAGAAATGATGCCTATAGCACACTGAAAAAAGTGTGTCTGTATTTCTATGTGCAGTGTGATTGTGAGTGTGTGGGCATGAATGCGTATGTATAGAAATCACGGGCATGGGATTGTGAATGCATTGCATACACAGCTTTTCTAGCAAGCAAGATTTAGAAAGGGAAAAATCTACATTTGAAAGCAAGGACACCGTAGATGTTAACTTTAAATCATGTAAGATGTAGCACAAAGAAATAAATTAATATTGTTGTGCAAAAAGTACCCTAAATTGGCCTCCAGAGACGTGAATTGCAAAATAAATGCAAAAGTTACACCTTTAATTACTGTGGTGGAACCTTTGAGATTTTGAGACATTTATTTGTATAAATCACTTTCATAGTTATTATGGAAAGTATTTTTCAAATTCTTTTGATTATAGTGTTATAGATGAGAAATACTAGTTTCATTATTCTCATACTTGAGATGTTTAAAATTTTTCATTAGCATGAACACATTTCATCTGAGGAGCTATAGAGGACAGTCTTTCAAGCACACACAAAAAGTATTGAACCAGAAACATTTTTGGAGGTCAATCTTAACTCACTTTTTCTTTTCTTCCCAATACAACAGTCTTTCTTCCTGGCTTTATGGCAGGAGTTCATTGTATTGAACTGTATGCCCTCTCCTGTCATAGTTGCTGTGGAATCATTCAGTCTTTGAATATAGTGGTCAATCATGTATTTTCAGCTTTTCCTTAATTCTTAAAAGGTAAGTAGCTATCCTTTTCATGTAATGCCAGTAAAAATAAAACATTTAAATGAGTTAAACAATTAGTATTTTGGACAAATATATGAATAAAAAGGAGAATGTAAAACAGCCAGGAACAGAGAACTTGTACTTTTTACTCCCACTCCCCTTATTAAGAATAATCTGGTAATATAAATAAATGAATAAAGGGTGTGTGTGTGTGTGTGTGTGTGTGTGTGTATGGCAGGATGCTCTGAAGAAAGATGAAGGGGGGGCTAGCATGTTTATTTGTAACTCTGGCACTTGGCATATTACTCTGGTCCTTCCAAAATGCTTCTCTAGAAAAATCCATTTTGTTTAAATAAAAAATTGCAGCCCACAACCAGACAAAAGAGCCCCATTTTGGAATTTTTGAAATATTTCTTTTCAAAGAAAGAAATAAGCAATTTGGAGACTTTTAAGTGATATTTTTTGCCACCAGAAGAATTGCAAACTGATTTTTGACAGGTTTAGAAATCTTTCCTTGAAAGTGTTTTAAAAATATTTCCTTCTTATTGTAGTATTTAATAATAGCATATTGTGTGTAGCTAGAGTGAATCTTTGCTTAACTTCCTGGCCACTGTTGATGATGTAATACAATACTTTTATCCTCGTTAAAGGAAATAAAATTCAGCAGCCTATTTACTGTGTGACTAGCAAGAGCTTTCTCTTACTATTCTCTAAAACCAAAGTATAGTGCATTTAAATAAGAAAGGGAAAAAGCCAAAAATTACCCACCATTTGATGATGTTGAAAACACATCGTCACTACTTGCAAAGTATCATTAGTCACAGTCAAAAATCCTTGGTTTGATACATAGTAAAAGAAAGTCCTGACAATTGTCATAGACAGAGTGCTTCAACACTACTATCACTTTCTTTTTGGAAGGGACAGAGAAATCTTATTCCAAAGTAGGCCACGTTGCCAGAACATATAAGCTTACTTTCCCTTCCCTGGCTTACAATGACTACTTAGGTTATTACTTTTCCAAACGCTGAGAATGATATCGCCAGACTATTCCACTTCACAAAAAATATTTAAATAAAGTTTCTTCGAGCACAAATGAGATGCAGCATATTTACATTTTTATTTGATGAAGCCTGTTCCTGCTATCTTTGTTCTTAATTTGGTCTCCAAAGAATTAGCACTAAGAGGAAAAATAGTCTGTAAATATGTATGAAATCAAATATAGAGGGTAAGCTAAAAGGTATTGACTGCCAACAGAGCTTAGCTGCAGGAGGCAAAATTTTCTCCATAGTGTTCTTGGCTGGAAACACATTGCCTTCTATCTAGATTATTTAATCCTCAAAATGCACATCAAAGCTTCTCATCAGGTGGCTCATGTCTTTATAGGCAGTTGAATGTCAAAGATCTAGCTTAAAGATTTTTGAAAAATGTAAAAACATAATAGATCCCAGATAATAACACAGCGGTGCAGCCGTGTTCTATTCCTTCCAGCAACGTCCCAGCATCACAGGCTGTGGCTAATCTCTGTGGCCAGGGGACGAGCACATTCTGCTTCCTGAGAATGTGTGACATCTGTCCAACTGCTGGAAACGACACGCCTGAACTGGGTTCCGGACTAATATTAGCTTGCTAACAATCCCAATCTCACTCTCCACCTGTGGCTGAGGGATGCTCTGAGCCACAAATTCTATCCTGCACTCACGCCTAATTAGGCAGAGGAACAACTTATGCAAAAAGCTCAGAGAGGCGTTTTCTGTCCTTCGATGTGAAGAAAGATGCAGTCTTCGGCGCTAGCCCTCCCCTTTTAGGACTCATTTTTCAATCGTTGGCAAGGACAAATTACTTGTAATGATTACATCAACTCCTTTTAATGATTATATCATTGTGAGTTTAGGTTAAAAGCCCTTTAACGCATTTATTTTTGCACTTCAAAAGTTGGCTTCTGTGTTGGAGAGACAGCCCTGCATATGGAAAGAGACAAAAGCTTCTATATTCCTTGGCCTATGCCATACACAGGGGACTTGGGGTGCGGAAGGTCACATGGTAGATGCAATAGAAACTGCCTGAAATAGTTGCACATGGGGCTCGGCAGTATAGGCCTTTGCATGAAGATGTTTGGGGGAATACGAGCTAAGCCTTTGTCTTATTGAAAGACGTTATAGGAGGTTAACACACAATTCTCATCCCCACCGTACCACGAGCATCATCCACTGTCTCTCCACCTCTAAAAGGAAAATGTCTGCATGTTTGTTTATACTTGAAAAAATTCTCTGGGTTTTAGTTTGCCCACAGAACAGTCTCTTACAGATTTTTCAAACAGAGGAAAGAATAGCCGAATGTCTGATGAATGCCAGCTACCCAGCCCCTCCCCCCTTCATTATGCTACCCCGACTCCCTTACCATAATCTGCCCAGCAACAAGGCGCTTCCAGGCACCCCCCCCAGAGATCATTACAGCGCATTAATTCAAGACTCCTAGTGATCTGAGACACCATAACGCCACACAACGGTTGTATTAAATGCATTATTTAAGTCTGTCAAGTATTTGGGGATGCATTTCGGCATAAAGACACTACATAAAATAAAGTTTTATTTTATTAACAGAATCTTAGGGGAGAAATAGGGCGTGATGTTCCAGGTGCGCTTGTAAGCGCATCTCCGCATCTTGGCCAACCGCTCCTTTTTCTGTTCTTTCTCGTCTTCCTCACTTGGCTAATTCCTTTGTACCCCTTCCCAGGAAAGCAAAACAGGTTGAATTGTTTTCGAGGGTCCTTGATGTTTTGGTATGGTGGTGATTTACAACAAAAGCGTTTCCCCGAGAGGTGGCGTCCCTTCTCTCTCCAAACGTTATTATACAAAAGGCCGAGGGCAGAGGAATGGCTGGGGAGCCTGGTGGGCGAGACACATGGTCGCACACTGTGGCTATTCGCATCCACGCCCAGCTGGAAAATGTTGCCTGTTGTGCCAACACTGCTTCCTTACCTGTAAAAAGCGCTGCTCTCTGTTGGAGGGCTCGGAAAGATATTCTTCCAGCAAAATCCCCCGACAGAACCTCCAATCCCTTTGGGGCGTATTCTGGCGGTTTAGGGTAGCGATGGCCTGTCATCGGTTCCTCCTCGGCCTGGGAGATTGGGACCCGTAGAAATGGCTGTGACCGGCACTTTTCTCTTTGGAGATTTGCCCTCCTTTTTTCATTTGGGTGGAGATTGAGACTGAGCTTTGTTCCAGAGAATTATCCCGTGGCGGTGGGTTGGGGAGATAAGCCTGTGTTGGGACATAAAACACATAGACAAAAGTGTGAAAAATTGAAATGACAAGGTTGCTGGGGTGTTGTTTCTTCAGCTCGGTCAAATGTTGAGACATAGGAAGTGAGGTACTTTTTGGCTGTTTGCTGTGTACTAAAGCGAATCAGTATCTGTGTTTCCAGAGCGGAGGTACCATTCAATTACACCCTAGATACGGACGCCAGACACAAATCATACAGTGTCCTGGACCGTATATTACCTTGATGTGCACAAATAATCGTTGTCTGTTTTGATATTGGCATGATAGAGAAATAACATGGAGGCCAGGTTATAGGAAGCCCGGCAGAGGAATCAAACCAAAGCCAAGTTTCTTGCTCTCTGTTGTTAAAATGATGATGCGATCTACTATGTAACTAACAGACATCAGCATCAGTAAGGGCACAGTATGGAAAACAGGGTGATATGTATATCTTAATACCTGATCTGACTTTTTGTCCCTAGCAGAAATAATATTCTCATTTAATTTAAACATGAATTTTACGTCTTTAGGATTCAGGTCCGAGATTTCTAAAGTCTACATGAAATGAATTTATTTGCTGTGCAGAATGTGTTAAATACTAACAAAAAAAAAAAAAAGAAAGAAAGAAAACTATTTAAAAAAATTTAACATGTTCCCCTTACAAAGAGAGAAGTATTTAGTATCTGCTTTACCTACTGGTTGGTTTATCCTAGGGATTGTAGAAAAAAGACATATTAACTAATTTACCTTTGAGATGTGGTTCAAAGGTTGTGGTTTTATCATTCCTTCACTACCAGTGAATTACCTTGTTTTTCTTCATAAACATGATTTGAATTCTGTGTATTGTGATTTCAAAATGTTGATAATTCCATGTGTCATTAAGTGCCATTTTTTATTGGCTTTATTTTACAGAAGAAGGATTTTTTAAACAAGGTTAGTATAGCAGGTATTCTCTGGAAAATCCAGAATTTTGTTATACACAAAAATTTAAATAAAAAACTGAGTGTAGCTATGTGTTTAAGCAAAAGGTAAATTTTCACAGCACACTGGAACTGTTTCTGTTGCAATAAGATACACAAGGAATATATATCTAGATGTTAATAAAATTCAGTACACACATGAATTTTCTAGTACAAATGTAAGACAAACAAATGAAAATAGCTATTGGAATGAGGGTTATTGTAAAACACATTATTAAAATAACATTTCTGGAAAATTCTAAAAATTTCTATTGTAAACATTCCATTCTTAAATCTAATCCAACTTGAATAATTTTAAGTGATAGAAATTATATTTATATTTTTTTCTTTTTCTGAAATTGATAGTCTGAAATCTTAGAAGATCGAGGTTCAAATCCTATCTTTGTTTCTAATTTGCTGAGTATGAAGGCAAACTTCTCTGGACTGAAGTTTTCTCTACTTCAACATGAGAAGGTTAAAATTAGAGTTTCTAATTTTATTTCTAATTCTCATATTCTATGACTCTATTCTCTGATTTTTTTTGGTCCAGTTTTAGGCAGTCGTTTGGAATGGGTCTTGTCACCTTAAACACTAGTATAAGGGATTCTGCAATATATGAGCAGTACTTTCAGCTTCTTGTTTGTTCACCTAATAATATGACATTACAATGTTGCCAAATCATCTCAGATTGATCCAGAATAAAAAGATCTATACCCACTACATTCGGTGTCAGAAAAAAAGGGGGAGGGCATTTATTGCTTTTTTGATGTGTTTTAAAGATTCTATTAACTTTATGATATCATGATATCCACTTCACAATATGTAAATCATTAACAAAGTAACTTTTTATGACATTTAAGTTGAATATTCTTATTATAAAGCTATGGCAAATCTTTAAGACTTAAATTTCCTACGTAATACTTTTGTTATATACTTTAAAATATCATTTACCTAGCCATATATTATATATTTTAGTTTTTATTTACATAGAGCAAAAAAGTATTAAGTGAAATAGATAAGAAAAAACAAACCAGTAAATAACACTCATTTGCCCTTAATTGAGTAATACTCATTATGGAGAAGATTACTGTTGGGAAATCTGGTAGAAACTAGTAATACAAGTAGTTTATGTTTATTATTTAGTATATTCTGGACCTTTTACATGTGCTGTTTTATTTAATTCACAAAGCAACCTCTTGAGGTAGTATTAATATTCCATTATGTAAATGAATTAACTAAAATGCAAAGAGATTGAATGACCTACCCAAGATCACACAGCTAAGTGTGGTGCCCAGGGTGCCATCCAGGGCCTGTGTTCTGAATCACTCACCTGTAACACTTTGGACAATATGGATAAGTCTTCCTTTACTAAAGCAGAAAGACACATTCTCAGCCAGCTAAAAATGAAATGGGTACCATTAAAAGAAGGAGATATGCATGTGGGCATGTGGTGTGTTTTAGCAGAAGGAATGGGAGGCATTTTTAAAATATTTAAAATAAATGTCCACTTCTCTGAGAAAATCTCATGATTAGGTGAACATCAATATGATATCCTCATGATGTAATTTGCCTCATTTGCAAGTGTGTGGATGGGATTAGGCAATGTGGGGAGCACAGGCTGGAGTGGACTCCCCTGAATTCATCTACTGCCCAATTCTGCCAGCAACAGCAGTTCTAACTGTTTCTCTCTTCCAACTTGGCAGCCATTTACTAGTTTCTGGCTAGGAGGTTAAACTTAACTTTTGCCCAGAGTTCATGTCATGAGAGCTGATTCCAGGATGTCCCACTGTGGGGTAAACTGAGAAGATTAAGATCGTCTTTCTTTGCCCATGTCATGGATCTGTTGAAGCACTGCAAGGTTTTGCTTCATAGACCAAACGATCCACGTAAATTGTGTTTTTTCTTTTATGCTCCCAGTTGGCACAATTCCTGTGCAACTTAGTCATTTTGAACAATCACTCAAAATCAAATGGGAAGCCATGATTGGTTGGGAGGAACTTGATTTTTTGCTTTTCTGGGGGTTCTCGTGATTCTTCTGTGCTCTTGTTTATGATATGCAGATTAAGCAAAGGAAAAGAAACATTAAATCGTATATATCTTCATTTGTTTATATCCTACTTTTAGCACTGTAGACAAATGGATTTTCAGGATTTTGATGTTTCCTTTTTTTAACCACAGAACTTTAATTTTCAATTTTTTTCCTCCTGTTTAGTTTTTTTTTTTAAGTCCTATAAAGTCTTAGCCCCTACTCATAACTTATCATCGCAGAGGTCAAGTTGAGGTGGATCTTAGAGTAGGGATCAGGTCTGTGGAGAGACAACTCCCTAACCTCAATCTTTTCACCTGAGACTTACATTCAGTTGGAGGTGAGAAATCTATACTTCTCTTGAGTAGAGGGCAGTGGAATATAATCGCATGGTACTCAGAATTAATTATTAGGTAGACAGTGTAATTTCATTTTTCCCCTCACATTTCAAGCATAATGAAGCCAAAAATGTTCAAATGAAAATATGTGATATAAATATGAGGGCTCATGTAAAATATTGACATTTGAAATATGATCAAGTCTCTTTTATGATAATGTATGTTTCTTTCCTCAGAATTACCTGGCTGTAACTACTTTACATCTAAGAATGAAAACGATTTGTCAACTCTCCACACATTCGCTCTAAATACGAATGAATAGATTTACCTCTGTGTATTCTTTCTGGCTCCCTACCTCTGTATTGGAGTTTCCCAGAAATACAAGCATACCAAAATTGAGGGTATCAGACGTGGATTGTAGCAAAGATGATCTTGTTATTTTGAATAATAGAACTGACAAGAGAGAATACAGCTTAAGCCACTTGCATCAGATGAAATAGTTAAAAAAAATGTTGCTAACTAATCAGCCTAGATTCTTTAAAAAAAAAAAAAAAAAAGGAAATTGTAACTAGAAAGAGTAGGGAACCTCTGTGAAACTTCAAAAGCTACAGCTGGCTGCAGAATGTACAGCCCCCTGAGACTATAGGATAAAAACCTATAAATGCACTCTCTAAAGTTTTTCCGCCTGACCTCATGCCAAGGTTACGACAGAAGATTTTTTTATGACTTTGAAACAGAGTTAAGGTGAAAGAATTTGATGAAAACAGATGAGAAGCCGGAACCCTTCCCATTACTCAGGGGAGGAGCTCCAGTGGAGGCCAACTGCTGGCTCTCCCGTCTGCATCATGAGTTTGTGTTGTGAATATTGTACTTTTGCCTTTAACTGCTGCAGTAACATATGCAAATCGGTGAATTCTGACCAGGATCCAGAAGGGTAAAAAGCCAGAGCAGGCACTGAGCTTCACGTGTTTACTTTACAGCCATCTCTTCAGCCACATGCTCGGATCAGGATGTTGTGTGTAACAATAAAATGCTTATAAATGAATGATACCTGTTTAATGGCGTTCTGAACTATATTTGTCACTTTTTCTCCCTTTTCAGCTGTTTCAGTTCTGTTCTGAATCAGTAACAATATATCAATAACATTGTTATTTAAAATTCACCAGAAGGAAGCTTAAATGACTGACATTTTTACATTTTAAAAGAGAAATACATGTTCTTTTAGATTCTAAATATCGCCCATAAAAAAAAAGTAAAATAATAATTGTCTCAAATGTCTGCTTTAAAAAATTTACCTATGCCTCAGTAAACTATGTTATGGTCTTTAGTTTCTCCCAAGGACTTAAACTTGCAGGAAGACCACAACCATTGTGTTCCTGGAAGGATTTTGCCTGCTTGGCTCCATACCTCCTGAGTGCCCCCACCCACCCACCCCCAGAAATGCTTCACATATTCGCAAACTAATTGATTAGATTAATTTTTATATTTGCATGTTGCCCCTGTTATTAGTCCCCAGACAAATGGCATATGTTTTTAAATCGAGTGTATTTTTGAAGATAGAGACTAAACTTTTATGAGGTTGGTTCATCATAGAAAGCAAACAAATGTCCAGCAGGAAGATCTATATCAGAAGGCAGAAAGCAAGGGAAGATTTGGTTCTCTTCTGGAAGTGGATTTATCTTCCACATGATTAACCAGAGAGGGAAGCCAGGAAGAAAATGCACTACAGACATCCGTGGCCTGGCCAAGTAGGGGGGTATTGACATGTCCTCTGGCTGGAACTGGTACCCTACAGATATTCCGGGAGATCTCTTTAAACCTGTCAATCATACAATCATACCTTTGATTTTGAAGATTCTGTAGTTTAACCAGTGACGAGCCTAAGGATTTGATTTTTGGTTATGTGACTCCCAACAAGGAGGAAGCATCCCTAATACAGTCCCTAAGGGTTGGGACCACGGATAACAAGAAAAAAAGGGGCACAAGGAAAGCTGGGGGCCTAGACAGGTGAAGCAAAGAGAGCCCAACCTAAATTTAAAAAAAAAAAAACACAAGAAAAGATGAGAAAATTCAAAAAAAAAAAAAAAAAGAAAATAAAAATCTGAGTTTAAACTCAACTTCTTTCAAATGAGGAAATGAAGGAGGTGATTTTCGCACTTGAGTGAGCCTCGGCCCCAAAGAGGAGCACACTGCCTGGCTTTAATTGTTAACCCTACATTACAGGATTCTTTGTCATAAAACTAAAAGCTGTTTGACTCAAAGCACACTCTTTTGCACATGAGATTGCACAGGTTGTGATGAGCCTGGAGACTTAATTACTTTCTCACATCAATTGAAGGGGATCCTCCAGGTCAGGCTTATGGCATATTGATGGGAAGTAAAAGAAATCTTACACAAAATTAGCCTCCAGTGTGCTGGTTTCCTAGATACTCAGGAAGGCTTGATCTCTCTTCCTTCCTTTCCTAATTTCTCCCTACCCAAGAGCAATGTGTTTACTATGGATGCTGATGTCGAGTTGAGTCAGAGGGAAGGAAGAAAAGGGAATGAGTAGGGCAAAAGACTGGCTCACAATTACTTTGCTAAAATAATTTTCTGCAAAAAAAAAAAAAAATCCTATCTAAATAAGCGGCTATACTTTCTAAACTTAGAATGTTATTTAATTAAAATTTTATCCTCCCCCCCTTTTTATAAAGAAAGCTGTGTTTGCAATTGCTTATCTACAGTTTTGAATAGTCATTTGCCTCTTCTCTCGTTTTTTTGTGTTCCTTGGGGTGAGTGCGAGCAATTGCTTAGTCATAAAAGTGATTTGTTTAGTAAAGGCTCATTTTATACTGGTTTATTTTTTTATTTCACTAAATAGAGAATAAATGTGGAGCCCAAGAAATGCTTTTTACGCAAAAATAAGTACAAAGTTCTCAGCACAAAACCTGAAGACAAAGGATGGTGCTGGGAAAGAATTCTGGTGGGAGAATGAATGGGTTTTGATTTCACGAAGGGAAAACAGCCCAGAGTCAGTGCCTTTGACCCTGCTGTGTCTGCGTCCCTTTCCCCCCTCCATGGCTGCAGGCAGCCCGGACAGCTCTTGCAGCCGTTCTCTATATTCTGAAGGAAAAAGCAGCATGTCAAGGCCTTGTCATCTCCGGTCAGTAGGGTAGTTTGTCAGGAGAGTTTTCAACTATAAAAGCATCAGTAACTCATCAGAATATTTGTTGTTTCTCTTTGACAAAAGAGGCAAGTGTCTGTCAGGAAAAATCTGGGGTTTTCCTGGCCTTCCCCGAGGACTTGGAGGCCGTCTTGAATAGCCCTCGACTCCAGAAATCTCGTGTGCAAAATAGATGCATTGATTCCTGTAGAATCTTGTTATTTGTGACATGCAACAGTGTAAGTCAACATGACTTCGCCTATTTGTAACCATGTGTGAAGCAGAATGTGCAGCTTTCATGAGGGAGGCACACATTCTGTGGCCAGGCTTTAACAGAGGTCTCCCCAGAAACTCGCAGCAGTGCTATGCACACCCCGTAATTCCGTCACGCTTACCGGGAAGCCCTGGGAATGGTTAAATATCGATGTATTCGTTGGATGGTCCAAAAAAATTTTAGGAAGCTAAAAAGAAAAATGCATACTCATGCTTATAAACAAACAAATCAGTTGCTTAAGGGTTATAAGGAATTTAAATGCAAATAGTACTTTGTAATGATCCCCCAGAGACTGACGTTGTAGTCAATTTCTTGAGAATGCATCACTGTAAACTTAGTCTTTGCCACCGGTTTCCTTAGTAACTGAAACAACATATTGTTCAGGACATAAAATAATATCCTGTTTCAGCCACTGAGAATCTTGAACTAAAATGTAATTGATTTTGCATGAGGCACCGGATTATGTGTCCTCCCCATTATGAGGCCGTATTACAGCACAAAATGAATGTTGTTGGAAATGTTTTTTTCAAACCAGCCATTTTGTTTCTAATCATCTCTTTGTGAGAATACTAAAATTGCTAACAGAGTGGAATACTATCTCTTTAAGAGGAACAGATTATTAGATCGAATTATATAATTGATGTGTAATTCCTAAACATGCTGAGATAATGTGTTTCTTTTCTCTCACGTGCAGAAAGCAGCATAGTCTGAAAGTATGTATATTACTGTTAAATAATAGTGATGCTTATTTTCCCAGATCCGTATCTAATTCACTGCATACCCATATATATATTATAAAGTATGCGTATAGAGGAAAGCGTGGTAACCAGTATAATTTTGCCATGTGATATCAGGACAAAGAGTCAGAAAATTCTGTTTTAATTTAGTTTCTGCAGCTGGCCTGCTATCCTGCCTTAGGCAAATTATTATATCTCTAGCGTCTCAATATCCTTATCTATAAAATGGGAATAATAATACCTGCATCACAGGGGTGTTATATGGATAATTACTCGATGTGTGCAAAGAGCCTTGAAGATATAATATGCTAAATCTTGTGATTGTTTTAAACCACATATGTAGCAGTATGTTTAAGGCATAAAATTAGAGAGTGGTTTAATGAGCTTAGAAAATTGGAGGCCCCTGGTTTAGGAGAGGAGAGTCTGGGGACTCAGCAAAGCTCTAATTTACTGTTTTTGCAAATAGCATTTCCTGGAATGATATGGCAAGAGCAGAACTATTGAGTGATTGATTTCTGATGATAGTCTTCCTAGAAACACTGTGTTCCCAGGGAAGTGATAGAATCATGCTCTGGGCACCTCTGCTGTACTGAACTTCATATGTAGATCCCCAATCCACTGGGAAACCCACTTCCGTCCTAACTGCTCTATGGGAGATTAAGGGCCCTGTGGAGATTTTCCAGATGGAACCACTGCCTCCCTAATACTTTGCTAACTTCCTTGCCCGCGGAAGGTCAGTCTCTCATAACACCAGCCACAGACAGCCTTCTTCTGAAGTAGCAGCTTGCCAAAGGAAACAGCCTGGGTATTAGGGGTGTTTTATTAGTTCATTCACTCATTCAATAAATACTGAAAGTCTACAATGAACTAGCTAGTATTTTAGGCATACGGGGATTGTAAAGAAATGTAAGACACGGTGCCCACCCCTCGGTTGTTTCCTGATACAGCAGAAGGGCAGGTGCCACGTTACACTTTGCAGGACAATATGGGAAGTGTGAGGGCCCTAAACATTGTACTAAGAGCCCTAATTAGTTCAAGAGCGGCTAAGGTGGTCGAAGGTAAATTCCAGGAGAATTTGAAAGTGAGGCCTCCTGAAATAGGAAAGATTCTGAAAGATGGTCAGAAGGAGGGTGAAAAGTAAAGGTCATGTAAGACACATAATAACTACTGTGTTTTGAGGAGGAAAAGTAAATGAAAAGTTTGATCAATCTCACACAATCCGACTTGTTAAGAACATCAGGTATGTGAAGGAGAATAGCAGGAGGTAAAGGTGGGACTCTAACTTTGGGTAGAATCATTTCTCATGGTTTATAATGATACATTAATTTATGAATTGATCAATGTTGGTTTAGCCCTCCTCCCTTTGTGCACTACAAATAGGCACCATGGCTGGTTATCCTGACTACATCACTGCCAGTTCATTAAACATCTGTTGAATGAACGCAGGGAATGGTCAGACTGCAAAAGGACTTACTATCCACTAAGGAGCATGGATTTGTCCAGTGGCCAACAAGGAGTTACTGCTCCTCCTTCTAGAAGAAGAAAAATGAAATACAGAGAGAAGTGTAGCCTACAAACAGAAGAGCCTGTCAGGAAGCTTTTAAATTTGTCAAGGGGTGGATTATAGTGCTATAAACCAGGGTGGTGATAACATGATGGAAGAGAGGTATTATTGTTCGGACATAATGCCAAGCCTTGTCACTGTACTTCATGGCAGCAGTGCTCTCAGAAGAAATCGGCTCCTCCCTTGGCAGGAACTGACCTAGTGGGATAAGGGGAGAAGTTAAGTGACAGACATGTTGAGTCTGAGACATGGTTAGAGCACTCTGGTGGAGGTGTCTAATAGATGTCTGAAAATAGGAGGCTAAACCAGAAGAAAGGTTAGAAGTGAAGATCGACTTTTCAATGCTGTCTATACAGACAAAGTCTTGAAAACGATGGGGTCATTGAGAGAGGAAGCCTGAGGAGAGAGGAAAAGATAAAGGACACAAAAAGATTAACATTTAAAAGATGCGCTGAGAAACAGAACCAGGTAAAAGAAATTTGAAGTGCTATCTTTTAGAAGGACAGGAATAGAACTGGGCATATATGTTAAAAGGCAGAGATTTTCATAAAAAATGGGCTGATACCAAAGGTACAAGTAGGAGACTTAGGAAAAGTCATTGAATTTGATTATTTAAAATTTACTATTGATGTTCAAAGGTTTCATTTGAGCCATTGGTACTGAAGCCTGATATCATGGGATTAAGAGCTGAATGAATGAGTATTGAACAATTGAATGAAATCATTGTAAACTAATCCTTTCAGGGGCTAGCAGTGACACCTGTAGAAAAATAGAGAAATAATCTGAGAAACCTGTTGGTAGAGAATACTACAAGTTTATCAACTATTCAAATTGCTGCCTTGGTTGTTTGATAACTGTGTATTTATTTCCAATATGGAAACATGTGGCTGTTCAGTTTGGCTGCTTGGAATCCTATAACAACCTCAAGTTCATGACCCTGTTTTTGATAGATAAAAGGTCTTTCATAAATTCTCTGGTGTCTTTGTTCAAAATGTAATAATGTTCAAAGAACTGCAGTTCTAACTCCAGAACCAATGTTTATGTTCTCACAAAATGATAATATTAAAAAAAAAAAGGAAGGCTAATCTAGCTACCAAAGCATATGTGGGATAAAAAAATTAAACCTGTCATTCAATTTTCTGACAAAAAAAGTAACTTCATATAATTTGCTAAATTGTTGTGTTATAATTAAAAGTCACATTCTGATCACATTTCAATATATCGTATGTTGTCATACTGTTGGGTGGCAATTCTATATAGGTCTTTTGGTTTTTACACCAAAGGGCAGCTTGCTTTCAGCCTTGAAAGATATAGACAGTATCTATCACTGGAATAGAGTGTGAGCATGCTTACTGATCATTCTCCTGTAATACCACCCACTGGCTGTGTAGGTAATATTTGACCTCATCTTGTTGCCCTGAAGGATCCCTTGGGACTCAGGGAACCCATGCAGAAAGGGTGATCCTCTTTGACCGTGGCTTTGGCTGGGAGTAATACACTGTCTTTGTCTCTGATCTAGATGTCTCTTATCTTCCACTCAAACTCATGAAACTGTACAGACTAACTTTGTCAGCTCCCGAGAAAGTAAATCTCAGCGTTTCCCAGTTGTTGTATATCTATTATTAACATTCATAATTTCAAAAAGTTAAAACATTGTAACCTGTATTGAGTACCTCATATGCAAGATATAATGTTAAAACTGTAAATATTCTCAATCATTCAACAAATATTTAAGTTGTATCTGTAACAAATCAATGTTTACATAAGCCCGGACATTAGGAAATAGTGAACAAAACCACCTGAGCCTTCCCTCACAAGAGTTGAGGATTTGTTTAACCCCTACAGCAGTCCTACAAAGAAGGACTACCACTATTTTAGAACTAAGGAAGTTGGATGTCAGCAAGTTTGTATAACTTACCCAAGGTCACACTAGACCTTCCTTGGTTGGGGCAGAATTTAAACTGTGTCTAGACTGAAAAAGTCAGTATTATTTTCACAACACCATGTGGTACATTACTTATAATTTTATTTTATTACTTATCTTTGAGTAAATACATTAATTTAAAGTTATGTTTTGTAGATCTTCATTGCATATATCACTTGGATAAAATCCAGTGAAAAGATTTTGAAAGTGAAACAGTGAAATAACCTTTCTAGTAACCAATATAGTCAAAATATGCTTTTGCATTGAACAGCTGTGTCACAATATTTCCCCTACTTTCCCTTCCCAAAGTAGGACGGATTCAGCCATGTTGTGGTAAATTGTAAGTTCAAGCTAGACTATTTCTTTTAATCCCTCTTTCTTTGTTTTCTCAAATCAGCATTGTAAACTCTGGATTTTTTTTAATTAGTATTAGTATTTTAATTAGTATTAGCATTGTATATATTATGTTGATACTTAGAAATAAGATTGTTTAGCAGTTTGATAGGAAGTTCCAAAGTCAGGTTAGCACTTCACTTTGTTTATTTGTAATAAACATGTTTTCTGTTGTTAATTTCTGGATGTGTCAGGCTGCAAAAGCAGAGTTAGTATTGTGTGGTCGTAAAGATCATAAGCTCTGAAGTCAGAGCCATGTATTGTATATTGCTGGCCCCAGTGCTTACTCAATTTGTGATTTGAGCGAATTACTTTTCTATTCCTCAGTTTTCCTTTCTGGAAAGTTGAATAAGCACTTAGCACAGTGCCTGTCACATAGTGTACAATAAATATTAGCAGGATTCATGACATCACACTGGGGACTCACTAAATAAATGTCTCAGTTAACTCCATATGTCTTTAAGTTATAATTGTTGGAAGTAACTTGGCTCTGAACTCTGAGCTCGAAAACAATGGCCTTTGACTTCTGACTATTTCTAAGCATAGTGCCGGCTTGTCAGTTTAATAATGATGATGCCTGACTCACAAAAGTGTTATCAGCTTCTACTGTGAGCAAGGTGAGTGGTCTGAAAGAGGATAAAGAATCAGAAATTTTGTCTCCTATTCCCAGCTCCATTACTGAGTTGCTAGGGCAGAATAAATAAATCACAAATAAATAAATAAACAAGTCACTTAACCTTTATGCGTTTCGGTTTCAGCAAAATGAGAGTGCTAAGCCTTTGCTTTCGTAGGCCTTGGAAATCATCGGTTGAAAGATGGTACAGGAGTGGCAAGTGTTATTAACTTTCCAATATTTCAGTCTTTCTTATGCACACTCTGAATGTTTGCTTTTCATCTTGGGAATTAAATACTTCTTTAATATCGATATGTGGTAACTGCAGGAATTAGTGAAATTCACCAGCTCCTCAGATAAAATCAGAGGACAAGGAAGTCAGGCAGTTAATTATGTGAAAGAATAGATTAGGGGAGGGAAGGACAGCTTCAACAGAAATCTCCTGATTGTTGTCCCAAGTTCAGGGTTACAACTTTGGAAGGTAAAAGGGAGGGTGGAGGTTATAGAGATAAAAGCAGAACAGCGTGTCTGTGTTCGCCGTTCATGCCTTCCCCGTGCTCTGCCCAGACTTCTTCCAGACTCTTGCGTCCTTTTGCTCGCACAGTGTGTAACCACTTCAATCAGGTTCAAGCTGCTCTGTTTTGTATTTTCTAAGTAATCGCTGTTACTTGATATATCTCAAAAACCTATTTTATTTCACAAGTCATATTCTTTGTCTATTAATTTCTTCCTTTTATTAATGTTAACACATCTGTGAAAGTGCAAATGTTTATCCTTTTATATATGTACCTATATATACATAGACACATATACACACACGTATATATATTTTTGTTGTTTATAGTCCTTTAGGGAGTTAAACAAACCTTTAATATTTTGTTATTAATCACCCATTATTATTCTTATTTTCGTAATTATTTTTAAATGACAAACATTTGTAAATTTTTGGTAAATTATTGAAATATGTCAAGCATTGCCAGTTTTGCTCCTGTTCATAAAGCAGACGAACAAAGAGTTACGGTTTGTTGGCCAAATGAGGTTGGCTACACTCATAAATCTTTTATTTAATGTGTTTTTGGAGGAAATGAATATTATGTTGGTGTAAAATACGGATAAAATGTAGAGCACGATACGTTTTACAAAGTAAGCTTTACTAGAAGGGCTTTTATGTCACGTTTTTATTTGAATGGGGGATCATGTTTTTATGTATACGTGAATGTGTCATTTCCTTGGAATGTGTAAACTGCATCAAAGTTGTTTGTTTCATGCATATATATGTGTGTATATATAGATAAGTGGGCAGAGATATAAGGAATAATATATCTACATGTCTTTTCAACCTTTTTTTCTTCACTGTTTGCTACACCTGAATTTTTGTTGTACAACCGTTCTCTAAGGAAATGCTATAAGCACGTAAATAGCCCACGGACATGCAATCCACATTTAGGTATTGTACATGTATTAATATTCTTTGAAAGAAATCTTACAGTACTCATGAATTAAATACTTGTTCTATAAACCATATAAATATAATGATTAACAGTCTGCTGTATTCACTATTCAGGAGATGAGACGTTGCATTTTTCTAATTACAGAGACCAGAGTGGGAGGATATGACTGCAAAAGAAGATTAAGCCGTTTGTGTTTATTCAGTGTTGTTTTATAGCATTAACTAGGAGACGCAGTCCTGCTATCTTGAATGCTGAGGAATTTGATTATGAGAGCAGCAGACAGTGCCAATCTTGGCTTGAGACAGCAGACTCAAGCTAATTGTCTATCAGCAGTGATTTAGCTGTATCATCCTTCTACAGTCTTGCTATTGATAGGAGCTTTTAAAATCTGATGAAAATTACTGTTTAATAATCAAGACTTGGAAAATGCACCTGGCAGATGCATTTTTCTCTCTCTCTTTCTTTTTTTTTTCCCCCATTCATTTTTAAGGAAGTGGGAAAGAAAAGTCAAAATTCCAAAACGTAAAATGTAGACTTTCTTTAAAAAAGAATATTTTAAAATCAGATTTTACAAATATGTTATCAAAGACAGGGTTGCATTTTGCTTCCATTGTTGTTCTTTTGCTTTGTTATATTTTGCAGTTTCCACAAACACCATCTAGTCTACATATTGTGTCCTACTTTTACAGTTGGAAATGGTTTGGGTTGCATTTACCACTGCAGAAGCTGTCTTGATTGCACTTCACTTCTCCCTGTCTCTGGGTTCTGCTGCATAACACCTACTGGAGTTAGTACTTTAGAAAACTAAGCATTAATATATCTGATACTACATATGTTCCATGAATTTAAATACAATTCAGATATGTTTTTTTAAAAGATGATTTGTGCAACAGAAATACTATTACTTATGACAAATCTAATGTGTGCTTAAAAATGGTGTGTTTTCTTAGGAAGAAAAATATTTCACATCTAAAGAAGAGGATTAAGACCCTCCAAAATAATATACAATAAATAAGGGTGTGTGGGTAGGCGGAGAACAAGATCAATCGCCCCCTGGTTGCCAGGTTTGATGAAGTAGATGTTTAATAAGTTAGGACAGGTACATTCACTCACCACTCAAGTGAGCTTTGCTGAGAGTTTCCCTAAGATTAGTATGGCATTTCTGTAAGTTGACAGTTCAATGCACAGAAGGAGTCACTTAAATGGTTCTCCATTTTTCCCTGAAGCAAAATTTGCAATGAGCATATGTAACAGGCTGTACTCCTGCATGAATACCAATTGGTGTCATTAGGTGCCTGGAGTCTCGGGTTGCATTTTCAAGGCATGATTTTCCACTGGAGCAGATTCGTGCATGCCAGTGTCAGGGCTGCTCCGTGGGTTTCATAGTTTGATATTGTCTAAGTGATTGGCTTTGTTCCGGGAACTTCCCTATAAGTATTTCCATCTAATTGGAGAAAAGAATGGTACTAACAATTTGGTGGATTCCCCCACTCACAGCTGCCAACTGGACTTCTGAGAATCTCTGGTAGATGACGGTGAAGGATCAGTAGAAACTGCAGTGCAGAAAGGAGGTGGGAACAAAGACGGTAGATTCTAACCCTTTAGTCAGATAATCAAAGGACTCAGACTAGAATGAATTTTTTCCAGTAACAAAGCGTAAACCCAGGTGCTCCTGAGCTCATCGACTTTTTGTTTCCATACCATATGTCAGTGGACAGTATTCTACACCCTCAAATGAATGATTAAGTTTGGAGCGAGAAGGTTTGAACTTGAGCACCTAACTTACTATTTTATAGATAATGAATCCTTAGACCACTCACTTCCCTTATTTTAACCCTAACTTTTCTTATTTCTGTGTGATAATATACCCTATATTTCTATGCAATACTACATTTAAAAATACAATCCAAAGGTAAAATGATATGTAACCTAGATTATTAGAATTATTATGTTATTGTCTGGACCCATAGAAGCCCCATTAGAGTTTTTTTTTTCCCCTCATGTATTTTAATTGCTTCTATAATTTCCTCTTTACTTTTACATTCAAAGTACAAGAAGTTAATCTTTGATTGAACAACTCCTCAGTATACAAAAATATATAATTGAGAGATTTTAGAATTTGGGAAATTAAATGCTTTGGCTTTGAAAATATATAGATAAACATGTAACTTAAAACAGAAGAAGAAATTTTGCTTAGGGTTTCACAAAGAATAGCCATTTTAGCTTGTCTGGGATGCTGTTGAATTTTTTTTTTCAATAAGTTTAGAATTCAGAGGATGCTATTCCTTCAGATTACAACTTTGGTGGGGAAAGATCCAACTTACTGTTTTAGTTATCCTTAGATCAAATAAATACCTCAGTTTGTAATGGAACACTCTTGAACATTGTTAGCTCATAGGCAATTATGGAGCTTACCACCAATCATCCACACCCCATCTGGGCAGAGAAGCCTTGCCCTTCCCAACATCTTGCGAAGATTTTCTTTTGTGTCTTAGAAGGTTGATAAGATCAATGAGTGAGTTATATGATATTAGCCTTGACTTAACATTGTATTTAATATATACACATTTTTCCCTCCTTCAAATGTTGGAGAATGTGATTCGAATTCTGAATTTCTCCAATTTTGTGCCCGAACATTTCTTTCCGTGCCATTGGTTGTGGTAAATATATATTCTAACAGTGCAACAGAATGCAATCACTATGGCTCTTGTTATTAATTACTTATTGACCAAACATGTCGCTCTGCAAGTCTTCAAAATGGAAAGTGATACAGAGATTCTAATGCAAGACTTACAATTGTCCATTAGAAAATGAGGGCCAGTAGTGGAATGTGTCAAGAATTCTTTGCTTCTTTACATTTAAGGCCAGTTGGGTTACTTTGAGGAAACTCACTTTCCACTATCATTTTTCTCATCATTACTACTAAATAATCTGGGCAAAGAGTCGAAGTGCATTGGCTATTTACATTTTATACCAGGATCGTCTTACTATTTGTTACAGACAGTGAAAACAGAGGAGTATTTGAATAGTACTAAGATCGCTGTATCTTAAAATCTGTCCATGAGAAAAAAAACTTGGGCAAATAAAACGTTAATTATGAAACTTGCTTACAATAGATCCAAGTTAATTATTGTGACATGAATTGGATATCAGCAGGAGCTGGGATAATTGATGTCAGATGAACGTGGAAACTCCCTAGGATGAGCTCAACCCAGATGAAGTGGCGACTGAAAAAATGCAAAAGCTGCGATGATGCACGTGCTCATGCCCTGGTGAAAGCCGATGAATTCCAAAAGTTGATATTAAGTCAGTGGGGAGAAAAACCCATAAAGATCCTTTTACAAAAGTTTGAATGGAAGGAGGCTATTTTCTCTCCTTAAGGTATGAAGACGGTCATTTCCTCGGGTGGATATTCTGCTACTATTCATTGAAGGGTCCATTGAGTCTTACATCTTCCCCCTTCCTCCTCCTGTAATTGTTTCATATCCCATGATACAAAGTGTAATTTGTTCTTTTGTGTTTTTATTGTCTTCTCTTCATACAAAAGTAGACATACACGTTTTCGATGCTCTCGTTTCATTACACGCCAATTTAGCAGCACTTTTGCTGGGCTGGTTTCGATATTTCATTAATTCTAGGAATAACAGTGAGTTGCAATGAGGCACCAAAATGCAAGGGCAAAGCCAAATCTGTCTCCTGTTTTTGTTTTCAACCTCTGAGCCATTATTTGTGGAAGGAAATAATCTGGCCAAAGTGTATTGGCTATTTCCACCTCTGTTGAATTGAAACTGGAGATTTTTAGCTGTTTATTTATATAGTCCCACTTACAAAGTCCTGATTGATTCACTGTCACAGATTTTGTTCCTTTGCTTAGAGTGGACAGAGGAGATATATAGGTGTAGATCACAAACTCTCCAGTGATTATTTTTATATTCAGAATTAAGGGATCCATGTAAATGGAAGAATTGACAGTCTGCTTTTCTGATCTTTTGATTTAACATGAATACGAAACTAACTTTTGTGTTGTTTCATGTAAGTGTGTTAGTCTATTCAATCTTAGTTCGAAAATGCTTCATGAAGAATGTCAAAGGTAGCTCAAGTTTTAATCAGAATTGAAGAAAATATGTATCAATTAGATCAATTAGACCAACTTTCCTACAAAAAAAAAGAACATTAACAACCAAAAAAAAATTCATCATTATCCCAATTCATTCAAAATCTGTCCTGTGATTATCCTCAATGCCTTTTAGTCAGTTTTTTAAATGAGCTTTTGAGTTTGCCATTGACTGTCAGACTATCCCACCTTTCAGAGATCTTTGTATCACTTCTTAGAACAGTGTCTGGGTCTGCTATTGTCTGGGAACTCAGCTTACTGAATTTTGTTGATTGTTCGCCTTTTTCATGGTTCTTTCTTTTTACTCAGGTCTCAAATCCTATTACAACTTCCAGAGACTGTCTAGTATTGTTCTTTTGTTTTGTTTTGTTTTGTTTTGTTTTTTCAGCATACAGTTTGGTTTCAACAGATAATAATAAAAAGTATTTCACTGCTAACACTTGGCAAAATTTTGTTATACATGTAGACATTGTAATAGTGATTTGTTAGAAAAAGAGTTGGTCTTGAGTTTCTGCTGTTATTACAGAATTATTATTCCATGACCTTGGTCTTTTCTAAAGAATAAAACATACATGTTTATTCGCACATCTATACATAAATGAATCATCTCACATTTTCACGTATGTCCCTGTACTACCAAAAACATTCCACGATATTCTTTTATCCTTAACTCATGACCATGTGCTTTCTGACCTTCCTTGCTTCACATCTTTACCTCTTTCTTAGGAAAAAAAGGAATCCTTTGTTGTCAGCTGCTGCTGTTCTAAGAGTCGGCTCTCTCCACCTGGGAAGTCCCCATTAGAAAAACCCTCTACGTTGCCTACAGGCTGCCAATTAGTCTTCTACCATAGCTGTGGCTGCTTTTATAGAGAAACTTTTTTTGGTTATCCATTGTGTTAACTTTCGTGTTAACATTATAGGAATTTGACCTATAAATTTCTGAAACTTCACTGCAGAAAAAGAAATACATCGTAATATATTTCCTATTATGAAACAAATCTCCTGAAAAGGAATATGTCTTATTACAATGTATAAAACACCTCACTTGTCCAGTGTACTTGATGGAGTATGCTTCTCCCATGAGTAAATTTTCTAGATTAATAAAGGCACTATTTATATGCCCTTTTCAGCATATAAATTTTGATTAAAATGCTGTTAAGTGTATGGCATGGTTTTTGTAACTTAGCAAACAACCTATGTGGTCAAAGTGATTTAACATTTACTGCATGACTTGGTCTTTATTATTAAAATCAATTGTTCTGTTCTACATTACCCTTGCAGCTTCTGACCTGCGTGCTCTCGTATAAAATGCTCACAGACAGTTGAGGTTTCAACGTTTGATTGTGTTTTTTGTTCTCTTGTATCAGCTTTCAGCACTCACTTCACCAATATCACCGCTAAAAAAGACTGAAGATGTTCTGGAAAAATGAGTACCCACAACCAGGCTGGGATTCACAGTTTGGGAGAACGCAGAGTCCCCTTTACTTATGACCCCCATTTCATCCGCTTTTTGCTCTATTTTGTCTCGCTTCTTCTGCCTTTGTTCCATTCAGGGGGATATGCCGTGAGAGAAGGGACAGGCGGAGTTGTGACATGGCGTGAACCACGCAAAGCGACTTACAAAACAGTTCCTGTGTCTGGGGCAAAAGAAAGGATGGCTGACAGATGGGGTTCCTGACTTGCTTGGCACGAGTAGAAAAGACTTGAGTGTGAATACATTTTCCTAGAAACTTAGGAGATTACCCCCAACACCATGGTCTCTCCCACAGAATATAAGGCCTTTGAGGACAGAAGCGCTGTCCTTTCACGGGCTGTTAGATGGCGTTGGGGGCTGCCTGGCTGGCTGGCTGACCAGATGGCAAGAGGAGAGAATAAAGAAAGCCTTGACGGGGAGCGGGGCATTTACACATGCCTTTGGTAAAAAATGAGACCTGAGCTCCTCACGCCCTGGACAAGCTACAGCAAAAGTCCTGAAGATAGTTTACAGCAAACATGCTCTCTGCAGTTCATTTGAGAAAGGGGAACATCAAGGTCACCTTCTCCACTTTTTGAAGGGGAGAAATAAAAAAGCCTATATAAAATATGGATAAAGTGTCAATCACGGCTGCTTTTTCTATATGTGCTATGGTAATAGGAGGCGTGTTGCTCTGTTGCTTTTTTTCTTTTTTAAACACAACTGGGTCTGATATTTTGGCAGCATTTTTTTCTTCTTCTTCTTCTTGTTCTGCTTCTCCCCCCCCTTCACTCCCCTCACCCCTCCTGAGCAAAGACAGCACCTTCAAACTCTTTCCATAGCAAGGCTGGAAATCCTGCCAGGTAAAAAAAAGAAAATGTTATTGAAAACCTTTCTCCCCTTATAGGCCCGTTTTGACAGGAAATCTTTGAGAGGCAGCAGCAATGAAGTGCCCAGAGATTTCATCTGTCTTCTTTTGCTTCAGGAAATGCTGAGCACAAGGCTCCCTATTAGGCAAATAGCAGGAGAACCAAATCCCCTTAACAATCAGCTTCTGCCGGCTCCCGGTTGACAGCACTCTGTGTCCCAGACTGTCAGGCGGGCCCTGGAACTGAGGATCACATTGCTGGGACCACTGTAAAACTTTCTGACAGTACTTTACAAAAAATATTCTATCGCGTCTCTTAGCAGATTATTTGGTGCCATAAATTTTGCTTGGGCTAATGAAAATAAAATCTATTATACCAGGAAGGCATTCATTTGCAGTATTTTTGATTTTTTTTCTTCCTCCGTGGTTTTGACATAAAGTTCCTGTCTAGGTGTTTTTCCCCTGTCACTCTGTGTGATTGGTTAAATTTTAGAAGTCATTACCTGCAAAATTATAATATCCAATAGGAACATAGTGGTTTTTTTTTTCTCTTTGACAGATGCCAAATCTAAATTTCAAATAGTCCTTTCAAAAGATCAAAATGCCAGCTTGTAGCAGTACCACAGAAGTCTAAGCAGATGTAATTTTAAAAAATGATTAGAATTAGGTAAAATGGGTAAAGTTCACAGTGGAAGTTAAAAATTTCTTTCACAATATTAGGCAGACATACGTGAGCTTAGGTTTGTTTTTGCTTTTTCTGTTATTTAAGAACTATATTTAACTACCACAGTGTAGTCACTGCCAAAATAACAAGAAAAGCCTGTATTCAGAAGTGCAAATCAATCTGTGAACACGACACAAAAGTTTGATAGAAAGTAGAGTTTATGAATATCCTGTGTTGTGTGAATTAATCATATTGTGTATTTAAACATCAGTTAAATAACAGCCTATGTCTCTTGAAATAGAAGCAAGAGAAAAGGGGGATATAATTTCTAAAACATTCCTCAAAGAAAATTATATGGCAGTGATACCATTTTTGGAATATCGTGATGAGAAAAGTTATAAAAGGAATGATTGCAGCTGTTTTATGGTAGACTCGATAAAACTCATATCATCTGTGCTTTTTATTTTGGCAATTAATATTCAAAAACAATAGCCAGAACAACAGATGCAGAGGGCTAAATATGTACAGAAATTTGACAGCAAACCACACAGGGCATTCTAAATGAGATCTCAGACTCTGGTCCTGTTCTCTGGAAGTCCTGCCACCAAATAGCTGTTCCTGAGTGATGGATATTCTTGAAACATAAAAGATATTAAGTCGCTTTTCTATATAAAGCCCTTTAATAATCTGTGCTGCAGGGTGGAACCTGTGGCTCAAGGAGTAGGGCGCTGGCCCCATATACCGGAGGTGGTAAGTTCAAACCCGGCCCCTGCCGAAAACTGCAACAGCAACAGCAAAAAAACAATTTCTGATTCATAAAGCTACTGCCCACATTCTTCAGGATGGCTTGTAAGAGTCTCCTTTATGTAGCCCCTGCCTCTCTCTGGGGTTACATATCTCCGTTATCATGGTTTATTCACTAGAGTTTATCACATACATTCGAAGGCACCAGCACTTTTAGGCTCCAGGGGCTGGGATCATAAAAGACACTTTTCCACAGAGCAGTGTGGGGAGGTGCAGGGGAACCACCGATACTCATAATTAGTGGACTCTGATCCCTGTCGTGTGCAGTTTAAAGAAGAGTTTCCTCTCCAGTGAGAATCTAATGCCTCCCTTGATGGGACAGGCCATGACGCCCGTGATAGGAGCGGCTGAAAATGCAAATGAAGCTTCCCTTTCTCACCGGCATCCCTTGCTTATCAGCTTCTCTTTCTTGTCTGAATTAGTCCTGTGATGTTTGCAAAATGATGATCTTTTTCTTTTGATTCAGTCAATCACGCTTTCTACATTTATTGGTTGACATCACTGGAAGGACAGCTTTTTCTTCTTTCCACTTATTTATCTATGGATTTCCATGTCACTCTGGGAATTAATATTCATTTCTTTCAATATTTATTTTAATTTTTAAACTTCTTAGGTTTGGCCAGTGGAAATCCCTTCAAGCAGATTTCTTTTGTCCCTTTGATTTGCTTCCAAAATTCTTTCATTCTTTGAGTATTGCATTACTTATTTACATATTTCAATTACTTCCAGGCACAGACTGTATTTTTCCAAATTCAGTCATGGAGTCTACCATTTTTCCAGGAGCCCTAGTTCATTGTAGGGAAGAGTTGTACTATAATTAGAAACCAAGGTTTGGGTGCTGGGTGAACCCATTCTTCCTGGAGTGTTGGTGCATCAGGACCTCTTCCTGACAGAGCTGTGATGTATATGCGTGTACGAATAATAAATACACACTCACGCATCTATTCCCACACATACATGTATGTATCTTTATGTTTTTGCATACCTGTCATCTATGATCTATTGAACTATCTTAAAAACCACGAGTAAGTGCCCACAGCTCCAATTTCATCTGATACCACAGGGTTTATTCCAGCTTCCCGCATTTCCATATTTGCATGTTCTTTCTCCTTCAGTTATAAATCTCTCCCATTACCCTCAGTTCATTTGCTTATTTGCCTAATTCTCTCAAGGTGGCCAGTCACCAGGCCTGCACCTGTAGTCGCTTACTGTACTTAACTGCTGTGCTCCAGCACATCAGCTGCCATTATTCACAGGTTCTGGGATATCCCTGCCCTCCTGTTCCAACATGCTATGTTTATGTAAACCCTGTGCAAATTATCATCACAGTCCACCATGAGAATCCCTGACTGGCTGCTCCAAGACTCTTTTCTCCCACAGGTAGCAATCTCTGCCTTTGCTAACATGTTGTAGAAGAGAAAGGAAGACAGATAGGCTGTAATCTCCTATATTTAATCCTTTCTGCTTGATGTGCCTAGAGCAGTTTCTGTTTCCTCAACTAAAAGGTAATTATGACTCTTTGATTTAGAAATGTCAAAGCACAAATAAAATTCTGATGGCTTGTTATTTCATATACCAAGTAAATAAAATAATGCATAGAAGTCAAATTTTAAAAAGTGCATAAAAGAAAATAAAAATTATGACTAAATCTTTAACCTGAAATTGGGAAATTTTTAAAATTTGAAGTGATAAAAATCAGTTATAAGAATAACTGATTATGTATATGGATAGTAATCACTGAGAGGATGCTCAAAACACTGTGTCGCCAATTAACGAGTATGTATTTTCCACTTGTAACAGTTAATTGAAGCTCAGAATTTTGTCCTGCCAGACTGATTCAAGGTCAGAGTTGTATAGAAAATTTCAGACTATGTCATCTGTTAAAGATCTATAAAAAATAATGAGTGTTAGACAATATCAGGCAACAAATTTTAGTTTATTTTTTGCTGAATAAATTCATCCCTTAAAAGAAGGTTGTTTTATTTTTATTTTTAGGTAATGACATCTAGAATAAAAGTTTCTGCAAGGAACAGAGAGTGACTACATTAGAGAACATACTCATTGTCTGCATGTCAGGATGGAATTTAACTAGCTGGGGGCACAAGCTGTATGATGTGTGAATGAATGAAAGCCTTTCCTCTGTCCTGCACTTATAACCTTCTATCTGCGCATCTTGTGCCACATGACAGGTGAAAAATGTAATGTGAGCAAAAAACAAACTCCTGCTTTGAAATATTTTAAGAAAGTGAAGTTTGTTCATCTAAAATATTTGCTGGCAAGGAAAATACCCCTGGCAGTGTCTCCATGTCTTTCCCCATAGTTTTAAAGTCATTGTGATTTTAGGTGATGTCATTAGAAGAAAATCTATACTCCATGTTGATAGTCATTGAAAAAAATTCTCGCCCTTTGTAAAATGAAATATAAAAATGAATAAAGGCATTAGAGGTTAGCATTTTCAGTTCTAGTGCACATATGAATCAAATAAACAATTAGAAAATTCTTGACTTATGTGTACCATCTATTCATTTGTATACTTAAAATTCAGTATACTTTCACTTATTGCTAAATCCTACCCTGCACATAAAGTAAAATTTAAAAAGACCAGGGTCAAATTTCAGCTGATATAATTGCAAGGGTTTAGAAACTATACAAAGTAAATAAATAGGCTGAGGAAATCTATGTTCTTTAATTCAATTCAGTAAATATTCACTGGTAGATCATTCTGGGTATATTGCTAATTATTAAGATAGTTATGAGAAAATCTGAATGTAATATAGTCTGGTGCCACAAAATGTTTCCAGTTGATTATTAGAGATGTGGGAGCAGGATTTTATACAAATGAGCGTAACATAAACTAGCAGCTTTTAAGGTTCCTTCTCAGAGGCAAACAAAGTTGTATTTCCCTTCTCATAGTCTTTCTATCTTGTGACTTCAGTTGGCACCTTAGTATATAGAATACATATGGTCATTGTGAAATAATTTCAGGAAACATAAAAGAACATGAAGCATTTGCGATTTAATAGGGATGTCTGCTATAGTCTGACTGTCCCTCAAAATTGATGCTGAAATTTAATCCCCATTGTGCTGGTTTTATAAGAGGAAATTGTGGGGGGACTATATTAAGTCATGAGGGCACCTCAGTCATGAATGAATTGATGTCCTTGTGGAAAGGATTTCAGAGAGACTTTGCCTCTAGTGCTCTGTTGCCAGGTCAGGACACCACGTTTGTCCCCTGCAGAGGATGAGGCCACAAGGCGCCATCTTGAAAGTGGAGACTGGGCTCTGCCAGACACCTAATCGGCCAGCACCTTGACCGTGGGCTTATTAGCCTCCACAACAGCGAGGGAAAAGGAAAAAAATTCTGTTGTTTAAAGCTTAAGCACGTGTGGTATGTTGTTATAGCAGCACAAACAGACTGAGACTGTATTGCAAAATCAAAAAGGATAGTGTGCTGGAGCAATGTTGCCCAAATGTTGCAAAGGATAGTGTGCTGGAGCAATGTTGCAAGAATATGTAGCCAGCTGCTGAGAATGAAAGAGAAAAGAAAAGATATTCCAAGGTCAGCGAGTTTGAGAAATGTTGGGTTAATTAATGTTGAACCAGCTTCTTTTCTGTAGAACTCACATAAATATTTTCCAAGAGGAGACTATAATATGCTGGGGTACAAAGTGGGAAAATCTGTGCTACCAAAAATAGGCAGAAAGAGCAAGCAAAACAACAACCTAAAATCAGAACTCATTTAACTGCTTTGATATCCAGTACTCTTTTAAAATATCTAACTCAAATGTTGCTTGTAGCTTAGCCAGTATCAATCCCTGTTTTCTGTTGCCACATTTAAACACTGGAAACAAATGCATCAAAATGGTTGGTATCTTTTTATCCCTTACAGATGTCCTTGCTCTCTGGTAAAGAAACCATTGGAATGTTGCCATTTTAATTAGGCTTAGCTGCAAAAAAGGCCTTAATCTGCCATTGAGATGTATATTTGCCTGTTTTTATTAAATCTCGGTGTGTGGAGGGGGAGGCGATTTTTCCCTTCTAGAAATTATGTAATAATACAGACCAAGTTATTCCAATATAGTTATTCCAAGATAGTTCTAAGTTTTACAACTTTGAATAAATTTGAAATAAAGTTGATGATATGGAGGCACTTGCCAAAATAAAGAACACTTTTATTTTATGTAATTTTTAATAGCCACATTTTTTCCCTGTCATTATTAAAGCAATTATTTCTTGGAACAATGTCAAGCAGTATAATTTTTCATGCTAAAAAGAATCTTCCAGTCATATATCGAATATTTTTATCAGGATAAATATCACCAACCCTTAATTAAGAAGAAATCAAATTGAGAAAACAGCTTTGATAAGAGTGTTATTAGGCTGTTACAATAATGTACTTCTGATATTTACTTGAAGTTAATGATTATAAGAACTTTCCAATTTATTTATATCTTGTATGACTTCTTAAGAATGAACGTTGACTGTGGTTAGTAAGGATTATTCTATGTTTACAGAATCTTTTTGGTGTTACACTTTGTTTTCATATAGTAAATGTTTGTGTAATGGTTATAAACATGGATACATCAAAAACTTAAAACACATAAGCCTAATGATGATTTTGAAAAAGGTACAACTATATTGTTAGCTAACTTTTGCTTGTTACGGTTCTGTATCTGAATTACTCAACGTGCTAATGTTTTAGTTAAGTGAGAACACGCAGAAGTCTAAGGAACAAGGACGGAGAGCTAGACTAGAATTCAACCCTGGCTTCTCCCCTGCGGGATGTGTATCTTTGGAAAAATCTCCAAACTTCTCTGTGCCTCAGTTTCCTAGTTTGAAAACTTGGAATGATATTAGCAGCTGCAAAAGCATCACAGTGAGGATTAAATGAGTTAAGATTCATGGAAGTGCCTGGAATAATGCTGGGCACACAGTTACCATTATATGTATTTCATTTGCTTCCACAAACCTCACGTTTATTTCAAAAGTAGTTAGTCTCATCTCACCTTAAAAATTTCACTTCAATCCCCTTCTTTTAACTGCTATTGTTGCCTTTGGCTGTTTTTACTAAAAGCTCCTGTAAGAATTAGTGAGACATTGGAGACAGCAGCCTCTGTAAGATTTTTAAACTGTAACTTCACAAGAGTGCTGATCTGAAAGTAACAAAAAGTCTCCATGAAAATTTAATGAAATAAACTTTTTTTTCTAAAAATTATTAAAGGGAACTGTCATTAGATCAATGTTGTCTTGAACAAACAAAGTCTTTCCAGCCAATAGTGCCATGAATAAATAGCTGTATCTAAAAATATAAAATCTGTAAAATCCTCTGTCCCTTACACATTGTTTAAAACATCACTTAGCATCATGGATTGTTTTTTTTTTTCCATATTAGTTATTCACTACATCTTTGAGGGATTATTTTTTTTGCTCCAAATTATAAAATGAAGTATTTAAATTGAGATTTCTGTTTGGCCTTTAAATAAAACAATGGAAAAGAGAGGTTTAAAATATCAACAGTGCCAATCATTGAAATGTTTGGTCCCTCTAATGTGTTCCTTATTTTCATTGGTTTTCTCTTCACCTGTGCTTGCTGCACCTCCAGCCATTGGTGCTCGATAAGTTTCATCAACCTACCCCAGCCTGGCCTCATCTTATGCTGTAGAATTTATCTTGCATCTGCCTCCACTTATAAACATCTCCCTTAGTACTTGTCGTGGGTATAAATGGAGATATCTTTCCAGCCCACACACTCATGGTTGGTTTTTTTCTCTATAGATGCTTCTCTTCCTCATCAGCCAGGCTTCTCTTTGACAATACCTTCCTAACACAAAGGTGTTCATCAGTTCCAAGTTGGGCCAGTGGTAATTTTTATTACTAGAGAACTGGAGTGAAAATGAAGGCCCTGATTATGAATGTCTGTATGTTTAAAGTGCCAGTTCAGGGTGCCACTGTTTTACCAGTGCCATAAAAACCCAAGATGAGTCTATAAGGAAAAGATAAAAGCCAACACTCTGGGAACAGTAAAGATAAAGCCACCGAGAATGTGAACAGCCTACTAACTCCCAATTTAGCCCTTTACTAAGATTTATGTCTGTTCTTGGCTTGGGGACTTGGGATATTCCCCTGCCATTTCCATAACTATCACCATTTTGCTAGTGGTAGAAGAAATCAAGGAGATATTTTGCCTGCTGCTACTAGGATGCAAATTTGAGTCTTACCACAAAACCATGCAGCATCAAAATAATATTCCTTCATACCGAAGTGTTTCAGATTTACAGAGCAAACTCCATACGTTAAGTATCCACAGGTAGAAAACAATGTGTGTAATCAAAGTCTCAAGTAACAGTTTATTCAAACTACAGGTGAAAACTCTGCAAAACTTTGCACTATTAAGTGTACCGCTCACATGTCAGGTTATCCAGAGCCTTCTTTTATTTCATCTTTGAGTACAATTAGGGTTGCCAGATTCGGAAATAAAAATACAAGACACGGGCAGCGCCTGTGGCTCAAAGGAGTAGGCCGCTGGCCTCATATGCCAGAGGTGGCGGATTCAAGCCCAGCCCCGGCCAAAAACCGCAGAAAAAAAAAAAAAACAAAAAAAAAAAAACAAGACACCGGTAAAATTTGAATTTCAGATTGTAAATATTATATGGCCCATGCAACGCTTGAGATATACTTATACTAAAAAGTTATTTGTTCTTTATCTGATATTCAGATTTAACTGGTTTTCCTGTACTGAATTTGGCAACCCTGAGCATAATTCACAATAATTCACAGCCACCAGCATGGGAGGCGATTCTCCCTGCCGCAATATACATTTTAAGTGGTAAGACTTGTCCTTGGCAGATAAATCAGTTCAACATGTAAATGGCAACTTCTACCAAAATGTTCTTTTAAGGAATTGTATGGATGAGCTAAATGTACTTGGATGATTATTTTCCTTTGAGGCTCATTCTGAATTCCTTTTTGTAGAGAGGATTGGGTAAGGAAGGAACATTGTACATGTTAAATTTTAGTAAACCTTTGATTTTTGCAACAATAGCCATACAGAAGCCATTATGTTATAAGCAGACTCATTTTCTTAAGAAGGGACTAGGATGGCAAAAAAGGAGAAAAGAAAGATGAGTAGGGAAGAAAATAAAAATCAAAAACAAAGGCAAGAAAATTTTGAAAAAAAGAAAAATACTTGGTTTTATGTAAAGCTATCTTCTTGCTTTGAATAATTTTAAACCAAATCGAATTAACCTCGAGGCAAATCTAATCATTTGGACAGAAATTGGAAGTCAGAGTTGAAAGAAGAAAAAAGAATTTAACCAGTAAATAGTTATAAAAATTGATATTGCTTCTGATTTGAAAACAAAACTTGGTTCTCCTGAGATATATATCACAGTCCAAAAAGATTGATTTTGTCTTTTATCCTCTGAAATTTTTTATTCTCCCACTCACTTTCTCGCGCCTTTTTCTTCCTTCCATAAATAAAAATAACACACAGGCGTAAAGTGTGAAAAATACCGTACCCAGGGAGTCTTGGTACAAAAACAGGAAAGAAAGGAAAAAGTCTATGTTAATGGCTGGGATTTGGGCTTCCTGTGAGGCAGGTGATAGGTAATGGTAAGACGGTATGGAATATGCCATTAAAAAACTCTCCTTAATAAGAACCAAGGCTACAGCTGGTCATTAATATGCTTAGTTGGGTTTCAGGGAATGCAATGTGTCTGCCTGAATCCATGTAATAATGAACTGTGATGCTGAGGAATATTAATTACATCAAGATAAACAAGACCATTGTGCTTTGAACTCAGACATGATATGTGTTCAACAGTAACATCTTACACGTTTGAGCACGGCATATTATACACCTCAAGTATTTTTCTGGTAAAATAAAGGATTATATTCTTAGAGATAATTGAGACCCTTTTCTAAACTGAGGCTGAAGCGCCACCATACAGGAAAATCCCAGCACCGTGACTTGCTCTCACTCAGTGCCTATCAGAACTCTCCTTGTGGTAGCTCTTGGAAAGATCCTCTTTTTTTATGATTAGAACAGGGAATACAGGTGTCTTGCTGACTAAATTGCTCTTTCTGATGTCTGATGTACCCACCCACTATGTCAGACTCTCCAGTACTAATATGTAGGTCCCTTTAAACCAGTAGGTTACACATCAAACCCTAGGTTTGAAGCTCTGGAAGATTCTCTAGGATCACAGGTTAAAATCTCACCAGGTCCAATGCAACCTTTCATTCTTCCAGAAGGGATAAATCGACCGGCACGCACTCCACTGTGTTAGGGTGTTTCAGATGAGGACTTATAAACTTAGACTCCTTTGCTTTGTGATGACATTAAAGATCTCATGGGGTGTTTGTTCTGAGGCTTGGAGACCGTCCTAAAACCTTGAGTAATTTTCGCTTATACTTGAAGTCTGCGCTATGGAATGCTTGAACATTCTTCCATGGTGTTAAGGTTTTATGTACCTTATTAAATAATGAAAATTAAATGCACTTTTAGGCAGTCCTTGCAGAATCATCATTATCTGGAACTAGAGATTACAGCGTCCGTGGTGTGATTTGAACAATTCTGTAATCTCACTTTCCACTTTTGTGTATCCCGTCGGAGTTCTACGCACCTTTGTCTAAAGAGCACAACAACTGGGCCAGTGTCTGTGTTTTTAATGAGCCACAGCCTACTGGTGTGAGACTTGATTCTGGAGACGTGACGTATAAAACATTTAGGTCTCTGGTGACTTCTGTGTCCCAGGCCCCAAAGACTTGTTGAAGACTTTAATAAAGTTACTCTCAATGCCCTGTGTCTGATGGAGTCTGCCTGGATTACCCCCTGCTCTGCTGTATATTATAAACATTCATCTTTTGATTTTAATTCCTCTTTTGTGATTTTTTTTGGCTTTAGTTTATTGCTTTTAAACTGCCATTCCCCCATTTGTTTATGATTAGTTGATCTGTCTTTCTGGCAATAAACAAGGAGAGAAAGTAAAGGGGCAGCTGGTGAGTGTAATCAATGTGGATGGAGAGACGGAGTCTCACAATCAGCATTCACACATTGCCCCGCCATGGCTTGACTTTAGAGTCCGCTTTAGAAATCTCTGATAGCTATAACGCTTGGTGTCACATGTTCTTGCTTCATTTTTTCCTGTTTGCATGAAAGCCACTTAGAGGGTTCATTGCGAAGCCTAGACCTGTGGGTAGCATTCTATCAGAAAAATTTCCAAATCTTCACGGGGAGGGCATCTGTTGGAAATGACTAAAAAATTGGGGGCAGGTATAGAAAATACATGTATAACACATTTAATTTTGCAACTTATGCAAAATTACCTGAAGAACCTTGCAGGTATTCAAGATATTTTAGGGATAGGATAAGGTTGGTTGTAGGTAAAAACCAGCCCTCTTCCATCCCTGAAATATTGAAACATTTCCTCCTGGAGAGACTTATTCAAATCCTAAATGGAGATGATTCTTCCATTCTATTCATTTCCTTTAATGCACTTACTGCCCCATGAAAACACCACTTCCTCTTTTCACTTATCATCATAATTAATTCCATAAGCTTCTTTCAGCTTGAGAATTTAAATTTTATTTTCGTGGAAGTTAATAGCTTTGTAATGGGACAAATGCAGGCAGTAGTTCCTCTGAATGGAGATGCCACATTTTTATGTACCCAAATGAATCTCCCCTTTCTGTGTTGAGTGTGACCTATGTTCTCTGCCAGAAAGTCTAATATCGTCTCATTCATCACTCAGCTTGCTTAGTCTCCTTTGTCTATCTTGTTCATTTTTCCCCCAAATCGCTTGCTGATAGAACATAATCACAGTGTTTCCCTGTTTTAGGTCTTATATTTTTCTTTGAAAAAGAGTACAGTTAAGATGGATGAATCCTTGTCATTCTGTTTGAATGTTGGGTTCTAATGAACTAGGCTGCAAGGTAATATTTCAAAATTCCAGGGTCTGGATAAACATCAAACAGGCCTGTGGTACGTACACCACGCATGCATACACGGTCCATGAGACAAGACCTTTGATGTCTGTCTTTCTGCTTTTTTGTGGTGCACAGATCAGTGCTAAGTGCATAGCACCCACAACCAACAAATATTTGTTGAACAAGCGAAATTACATATTAACTTATGAAAACATTGGAATGTTTTATATATCAAATACTAAATGCTGATGATCAGTTCGATGCGTTGAAACAAAACATAAATAAAATCCCAGAAAACTAGCTGTCAGTGACTATCTTGTCCTGTTTAGTTCAGTTTGATCTATTACTCAAAGCCCACATTAGTTTCTAGGTAAACTATCTCTCCGATAAGGAAATATCATTTCTCTGTTCATTTCACAATTAGATGTCAAGAGCCTCATGATATAAAATACCAAGAATTTATGCCCATGTTTTCTTATTAATCTTTTAATAAGGTAATGGTCTTTCTATTTTTGAAGGAGAAACCCTAGACGTAACAAAAACTTAACAAAAAGTTTTCGTTGTAAGTATTTCGATTATACTAGAATAGTTAGTAAGATGTAGTAATTGTAAGAGCTCGTCTGCTCCTCCCATCTCTGATCCCTTTGCTTTCTCCTCTGCATTGCGGTCAGTTGTGTGGCATCCTGTTGGGACTACCAAGCATGATCTGTTCCTGGACTTGCCTAATATAGAGCTTCCTGGGAACAGCACTCAGCCAATGGCTGATGAGCATTGAGGGAGGAGATCGAAATTTTCCCTTGCTCAGTTGAGAAAGCTGTAAGGCATTTCTGTCACTATCTCTGCAGTTGCCAGCAGGCTATATAGCTTGCCACTGCCGTGGTTCCTTTGAGTGGCCCCTCCCACTTCTCTACCCCCTATAGTGTTTCCCGCTATTTCTCTCAGAAAGAAACATCTTGAATGTGAATCCTAGTCTCAAGAGTCTGCTTCTGAAGAATAAAAGCAAGAGAGTTGATACTGAAAGTCGTCCTAAGAAGCATATTCTTAGCACGTGATTCTGAAACTGGATTTTGCTGGCCACGTGGAACAAGGGCATTACTGCCTTTTGTGAGTGGAGTAGGGATAATACCTGGCATGTGATTACTAAGAATTATTAAGAATCGCACCTGTGGTAGATGAGATACAGACAGAATGGAATGCCCTGTTTCAGTGATCTCAGAGATAGAAGAAACGAGCTTCAGAAAAGCTGTGGAGGGCTTGGGTTTTGCCATCAAAGCTCTGAAGGAAGCACACCACAGGTTTAGATAAGCTAAGCCTCAGCTATCAGCCAAAAACATAGCCACATTCAAAGAGACCCACATTCCTATAGTTAGTGGGGAGACTGTTCTGAAAATCATGGCCAGGATTGGATCAGGAAAGTAGTAAAATTACCAAAAAAACCTACAAAGAAAGCATGAATTTGGCCCCCGCAAGCTTCCTGAGACCTCAGATGGGGACGTCATCTGGGTGGATAACACTCAAGAATCTTGTGGCCACATATTTTTATGAACACGCTGTTTTGGTAGGTGCACCCCCACTTGCTAGAAGAAGAGCAGCCTCCCCCAGCCCCGAAGCTGTCTCAGGCTGTCCTCGAGGGGACTCTCTTGCAAGATGTCTTCCTCAAGATCGGTGCTCCGCTGCCCTCGTGGCCGTTTGACCAATAACTAAAGAAAACTCTGAGCACGGCCCCTTTGGAGAAGTCCTATCTGTATAATGGGAGCAAAGGCCTTGTTCAGTAAAAAGGTGAAAGCACCTGCCTCATATGTTGCAAGGGCACTTGTAAACATGCGTGACAATGGACCTTGAACAACTGGGGGTGGGACTGAGTATACGCCTGGATGAAGGGGACTTACTGACATTCTTCTCTGACTAAAGATTTAACATCCTGCCAAGGGCGTCTGGATCTGGCCCTAAAACACTTCTTGGATGGCCCCTTGAAGCTTGGATAAAAATGATGGCCTACAATGAAAGAGGTGGATGTGCCTGGTAACCCTGGCAGAGTATTGAGGAAGGAGTTAAAAGACATCAAGAGATCTAAGGTGCAGGAATGGATTCCCTGCACTAGACCTGAGAACCCATCAGGTAATTTCAGGCCCTGGGAAGGTTTAGCTTACACTCTTTTCAGTAAAGTGTAGGAATTAATCAAAGGATTGGGCATCCACACCCCTGAGGAGCTCCATGGTGGCTGTCCTACACAAATCAGAGTGCACTATGAAAAACAGGCTGTCAGCTCCCTGCGGTCAGTGGGGATCATACACATCAGATTCTGGACAGCCAGAAACCAGGTAACAGCATTTGCCCTTGAGAGGCATGGTGGCCACAAGTGAAAGGGAAGCAAGACTGTAATGATATCCCTCCTGCAGGCTCTGAAACATGGGGCAGGTGCAAAATGAAAATGCTGTCATCTCGCTAAAAAATTTTTTCACTATGGGTGGTGCCTGCAGCTCAAAGGAGTAGGGCACCGGCCCCATATGCCGGAAGTGGGGGTGGGGGTTCAAATCCAGCCCCAGCCAAAAACTGCATTTTTTTTTCATTAGTTAAGACAGCAACAGCAGAGAGATAAAGCCAAGCATGAGGCCCTTCTCAGCACAGGGCTCTGTTCAATGGCACAGGCTGAATCTCCATGAATCCCACCCAGATACAGGGCTCTGTGTTAGTGACAACAGACCATGGTGTTTCTGGGGCTGAGATCAATGGGACATCAACGTACCATTTGATACACAAGTGTGTCCCCGAGTATCTTTGTAAGTATTTTTGTCATGGTGGTCTGGGATAAGCATGCATTTTGGGCAATGAAGAGTGGTAAGATATCACCCTGGAGGTGTCTTTGTACATTTTCTAGTAATACATTCCAGAAGAAATTTCTAAAATATGCTTTGCCTTGGATGTGGTAACTGGAAAAGCACCTGCTCTGGAGATGACTAAATAAGCTTCTGTAAGATCCTTACTCACCTGAAACATGGGGAAAATCTGGATCACAAATGTGAATGACAACAACAGGAAAGTCACTCCAAATAAAAACTGAAATTGGCCACCCGTTCTCTGCAGACAAGGAATCATGTGCAGAGAAGCCTCCCCCTTCTGCTCCGGTTACTGGCTTACGTGAATTCGGGCAATTCACTTAACCTCTCCATGGCCCCGTTTTCTTCTTTCTGGCATCTGATGACACTGGTAGTGAATTTCCTTGCAGAAATGTGACAATTAGCCAATTAATGACTATTAAAATCTCTAAAGATAGAATGCAAGGAAATGCTTAATAAGATGGTAAATAAGGAGAAAATGGACAGTTAAAGGCCTATAGCCACAACTGGAAATATTATTAAAGGTTACTTTGAGAGGCACCAGGAGAGACAGCTCCTAACAGCGTCTAATTGCTGCCTGCCTGATCTTATAACTTAGGGCTTGGCCTAAGCTTTTATGGTGAGTGACAACACTGCCTTCCACACCTGCATGGTGGTGAGGCTGCCATCATAGCCAAGCTCCCAATCACAGCAGTGCCTGAACTTTCCTCCCAAGAGTTGTTTTCATCTCATTGAAACTACTGTTAAAAAAAAAATAGACTTTTTTTTTTTTTTTTTTTTTTTTGCAAAGATAGGACACTAAGTCATTCTCCTCTCCTCCAGAGAGAATTTCCCCTGCCCTTCTCCCTAGAAGGGCTTTATCTCTGTAGTTCCCTGTAGTTCAAAGGCAGAAATGGAACATAATGGGATTTGACTGAAGGGTTATAATCCTAAGAATTCCAGAACTTTTCATCGATAAAGACAGCTTTTATCCATTGGCAATTTCAGCTGAGAGCTATTCAGTGTGACTCAGAAGACGCCACATAAAGATTTTAAAGCACCCTGATCTACCACTGTCCCTTTGCAAGGGCAGAGACAGAGCCCATTTGTGATCGTATTCTTGTGAAAGAGGAATAGCCTACAGCTAAACTGGGAGGCATGGAAAGGCTATTTCCTTAGCCAAATTTAGTGGACCCTTCTCCATGCTCTGATAGCCTTAACATTTACAGTTAGTCAGGCTCAGTGAGGAAGATGTGTAATGTTGAATTAGGGGTTGTTTTTGTCCAGGACGGCAGCATGACCATGGGTAGAGAAGACAGTGCTTTGTGATCCAGGTGTCACAAGAGAAGTGACCTCAGACACACACACACACACACACACAGAATTTCTTTCGTATGGACAAATCAGAGTGTATACACAAAGGTTCAATGTGTGCTCTTGGTCATATGTTTTTCCTCCTGGCTGGGCCCTGGATTCTGCTCCAGACATTATTTAGAATGAATAGGGGGGCTTCTGAGCAGTTTCTCCCATTAGAGTTGGAAAATGTTAATAGGGAACAATAACTTTTACAGAAATATCCCTGTAGTAGCTAGTGAATTATACACATTTCTATTGCTTCAGGAGGGGATAAGGGTAATTTATTTCCACGTCATTCCAAGCCCATAGGTTTGAACAATGATGACTCCCTAAGTGCTTGGAGAAAAGGGAAATTATGTTGGCCCATGAGAATTACATGATTTGAAAACTACACTTAGCAAAATGTTTTCTAGTTCCATGGGAACATACTAGAATTTCACTTAATTAGTGGCATTTACACAACTACAGTCAGTGTACATTATCCAAAGGGAACAGCCTTATAGCAAGTTGGCTTCAGGGGACCTGGCTCCCTCCACGGGCAGGGAGACAAGGAGAGAGATGCAGACATGATGAGCATCCCGGTCACCTTGTCTCCCAAGTTCTTACGAACTGAACTTGGCTGTAGTCATTGGTAACTGGAAACATTCAACCACCCTCTGTTCTCATCCTGCAATTATTGAGCAGTTCTCTGATTTAGTACTCGATCTTACTAGATTCTTACATATGGGGGATCTGTGCCACTCAATAGAACATGGGCCTCGGTTATCAGAACTAATAATAATCCCTGCTTATAAATTAATAATCTGGCTTTCTTGTCCACCTATCATTTAAAGGACACCTGGTTTTATAAATTTGTCTCTAAGAGCCTACTCATTTCTATGTTCATTCATAAAATCCTGTTTTCACACATGTAAAACCCAGGACCAAGAAAAATCCACTCATGAGATGTTCTGAGGTCACTGACCAGCTCCGGAAATCGTTCCGAGATATTCCACCCAGTTGAATGTATTCTTCCATTTTAACTTCAATAGTTCCCAGGTATTTCTGAAATAGGAAGGGGGAAGAATTTCTGGAAATTGAAATAACCTTCTCATTTCCTTAACACATGAAGCTGATAAAGGTTGTTGTTTATCAAACTCGAGTCTTTTCCTATGGGATATTTTCCTGGAGGAATCTGGTTCCCGGTGATGGAACCGGGACATTCTTACAGGCGGGGAGTGTAAGGAGCGGCCAGCTCCACACTAACCAAGTCCGAATGCTTAGGGTGCAAAGCAGGAACTTCCTTATTTTAAATTCTTTCCTATCAGGATACCGTCTCTTCAGTCATCCGTTCAGCGATTTCTGCACGTGCCAATCTCCGCGCTAATCACTTGCAGGTCTTTAGAGATACATTAGTGAACGAGGCAATTCCTCACAGGGCGTGTCGTTTAGTAGAAAAGGTAAGGGATAAAATGATAATTCCAAAGATAACACATTGATGGGATTTGCAAACGCATTAAGTTCAGTGAGGAACACAACCAAGATGTTTCATTGAACATAGTGGAGCTAGGCAGGAAAAGATTCTCTTGACAAATTAATATTTAAGCTTAGCCCTAAAAAAGCAAATAGGGACCGATCAGGGAAGAGCATCCAAGCATTAAAAAAAGAATGTACAGAAATCTTGAGATCAAAAAGAGAATGGTATGTCCCCAGGGCTTAACAGTCACAAAACAAGGGGGGAGGAGCCAGGAACATGGAAAACAAATCATGCTCCCCCCACTGGTATGTGACTTACAGGAGGCCAGAAATAGCCGACGCTGAAGTCCGTGAGTGGAGAATGGAGGTTTAGACAGCAATCCGTGTTTGCATAACATAGCCGATCCCATAATGGATTTGATTTATCCTTTTAGCAAATACCCAATGAGAGCTGCTGTTGTTTGAATGCTTGTTCTTCACGTTGAAAAAAAAAATGTTTTTGAGACAGTTCTCACTTAGATATCATGGGGTTGAGTGCCATGGCTCATAGCTCACAGTAACCTCAAGCTCATGAGCTCAAGTAATTCTCTTGCTTCAGCCTCCCGAGTACTTGGGTCTACAGGTACCCACCACAATGGCCGGCCATTTTTTTTAGAGATGGGGATCTCACTCTTACCCAGGCTGGGTTCGAACTCCCGAGCTCAGGCAATCCTTCCGCCTTGGCCTCCCACATCACTAGGGTTACAGGTGTGAGCCACCACTCCTGGCTTCATGTTGAAATTTAATTGCCTTTATAACTTTAGCAAGATGTGAACTTTAGTAAAATTTAAGAAATGATTAGACTATGAGGGCTCCAGTCTCATGGGTGGGAGAGTTTGGTCCCTTTTTCTCTGTCGATGTTTGGCCACTTTAGACGGATGCAGTGATGAAATGCCATTCTGGACACAGAGAAACTGGGTCCTAACCTGCCAGCACCTTGATCTTGAACATCCCAGTCTCCAGAACAATGAGAGAATAGATTTCTGTTTGTTATAAACCACTCGCTCTGGGATATTCTGTTAGAGCAGCACTGACAGACTCATTCAAGGGCCTGCTATGAGCCAGGAACTGTTCAGGAGTTGGCTGTACAGCAGGGAACAAGCTCTTTGGGAAGGAGGAAAATTATAAAGAAACACATTTTTAGTATGTCAAACTCATTTTTAGTTGGGGTTGTTAAGAATGACAAAGTAGACTGAAGTAAAAAGAAAGCAGGAGGGTTGAACTTGATTACTATTTATATAAGGTGTTAAGCCATCAGTTTACTGATAAGGTGGTGTGTGAGTGACACCCAAGGAAGATTTGAGAAAGCAAGCCCAGGGATTATCTATGGGAAGAGCGGGGAGACAAAAAGCAAGTTCCAAGGTCCTGCGGTCAGTGAATAACTGAAGTGCTCAAAGACAGCAAGGCAGCTGGTAAGACCTGAGCAATTCCAAGAGGAGCAGGAGGATATGAGACCAGAGAAAGTGTGTTTGTGAGGTGCAGTGGGTAGAACGTCCTGAGCTACTGTAAGACTCTTATTCTGAGTGAAATGGGAGGCTGTAGCAGGTTTTGAGCTGAGGAGTGCTAGGATTTAATTCCCATTTAAACAACTCATTCTGGCTTTTGCGTTGAGTAAGATGGGTGGTTGGGGGGAGGAATGGAGACCATTCGAGAGGCTATTACCTTTATCCTGAAAGTAATGAGACATAAAGAGTTTTAAGTCAGGGAGTTATATTTTATTAAAATGCCGTAATACATATTCTAATTATAAGCCTTAGTTTAGGAATTAATTAAAAATACAAACTCCTTAGAAAATTAAGTACTTTCCTATCCTAAACTACAATATTGATTAACTACTGCTAAACTTCACTTTGACGTTTCTCTTCTTTGTTCCCGGTAACTTGCAGTCATTTGGCCTGGATGCATTTTTCAACTCTCTTCTGATGTTGAAATAAACTGGACTAATTTTAACTGGACTAATTTACCCTACTAAGAAAACATTTGGACTGTGTTTTTCCAGTTTCGAGAAATGCCTTGGATCCCTGAGGCTTCCCGTATAACATGCACCTACAACACCGAGCTACAAGAAAAGTCTGGCTGTGAGCAGTCATTTGTCAGTATGGGCAAGAATTCTAAGATCCTTGTTCTAGGGTTTCCAGCTCTCCCACTGGGTTGTAAAGAATTCCCAGAATTCTGATGTTGCCAGAGAGGGAAGAGATTTCCATTCCATTCTGGCTCCGTGTCGTGTGGTTCCCTCCCTGAGCTCACATGGGCAGTTTGAGCAGAGATGACCCTGGTGGTAGGACCCACTTGCCCAGTGCCGAAGCCCGTCATGGGACTCTTCAGTTTGACAATCTAAGCCTTGTTCCTCCGTGTTCTGTGATTTCCTCCTCCTTTCCCTCTTATCCATGATCCTGCTACCTCTTCAGGCTTGGCTATCCTTAGAAACCAGTAAATTGCAGTTTTCATTTCCAGATAGCCAGCAGTCTTTCAGGTGAAGGAAAAGATCTAGAAAGATTGAACTAGATAAACAACATCTGGCATAGTTTCAAAGAATCTGGATTTGCATAAAAGCCTTTGCCTTTAAATTTTTTACTAAATCAGTTAATAAGCTGTGCAAAAAGATAGGAACATACATATGAACACTCCTCACTCCCTCCATTGATGTCCTAATTGCTCAGAGTGACTTACCTGAAATCTCCTGGTTAGTGCAGCCCATGATAGATAAGGATTCAGCCAGATTCAAGGGCTCAGGACTTGGGCTCATGCCCTTTCTTCCCACTAGGCAAAGAAGACATGTCAGTTCCCAATCATCTACCTCCTCCCACATTTAAGAACTTCTCATTACATATATGCTTCTGGGTTCTATTTCTCACAGAACAGTCAAGCTTACAGAATGGTCCTGACCCAGCCCTCATCCCACCTCTCACCCCCATCCAGAATGATACCCCCTCTTTGCAATCTGCTAACGTTCTTAGAGGAGAAAAGTTCTTACCCAGAAAAAAATATATGCACACAAATTAACATCTCAAAAATTCACCATCATACATTAGTATAAGAGAAAAATAATCCCTCCTCTGTGACATCCCCCCTTTCTTCTCCTCTTCCATCTAAGCTGAAAGAATAATGTTTTATCTCCCACACATTTCCAAAGAATTTGTGTTGTTTAGGGCAGTAGAGGAAAGGGGTGATATATTTTCTCACCTGTCACAGAGTGCATGGCCAATACCCCACAATAAAAAGACAGGTTAACAAGAGAAAAGTACAACAAATTTGCTTAATTGTAGTTCTTCATGACACGGGAGCCTTCAGAATGAAGACCCCTGAATACCGGGGAAGCTATCTGGACTTAGATTCAATGAATCAGGGCCAGTTGTGTAGAAATGTGATTGCGTGAAGAGGGTTTGCGCTGGCCTGTCTGTTCAGATTCTTCCAAGTTTCTTTGTTGTAGCATTTCTTCCTCCTGGGTATGCGCTAGGGTCCCTCTGGAATAAGGTCTTAAATTCTTTATGGCCAGAAAAACAGGGTGTGGGGAGAGGTTAAAGTAATATTTTTAAGCAAAAACTAGCTGGTTATGAGAAAAAGTGGTTTCTAATTTTTATGACTCACCTTAAGAAAGAGGAATTCTAGTTTCTATGACTTGCCTTAGGGGAGAATGGAGGAGGAGAGACAGGAATGCAAAGGTCGGACAGAAACTGCTTTGCTTCCAGGCCTTATTTGGGGGTGTCGTTTTCTAAGTTCTACACTGACATCCTGGGTCTATGAAATAACCTTCTGAGTTCTTATTTCCATTTGAGGGAAATTTTCCTTGGCAACTATTTATATTGATTCCAATATCATATCTTCTCATTAATATCTCATCCCCTAAATTTGCTTTTGT